>NXFV01001058.1:0-31784 GCA_002803225.1 Gamarada debralockiae | reverse complement strand
TTGTAAGTTGGTTGTTAGGGTCTGAGTCCCAAGCACGAAATTGCCTTGCGAGTTTGCGGGTACAGTTTGGCCATTTACAATCAGAGACGGAGGGATAGTTGATGTGACACCGTTTGGTGGAGCTGTTCCTTCTTGTACGAGCGAAATTATAGTACCGGATACTGTGATCGCTGAGCCACCGGCGGTTAATGTTTGAGCTCCAATCACGATATTGCCTTGTAAGTTGGTTGTTAGGGTCTGAGTCCCAAGCACGAAATTGCCTTGCGAGTTTGCGGGTATAGTTTGGCCATTTACAATCAGAGACGGAGGGATAGTTGTTGTGACACCGTTTGGTGGAGCTGTTCCTCCTTGTGCGAGCGAAATTATAGTACCGGACACTGTGATCGCTGAGCCGCCTGCGGTCAGTGTTTGAGTCCCGATCACGATGTTGCCTTGTGGGTTTGTGGTCAATGTCTGAGTACTAACTACAAAATTGTTTTGCGAGTTGGCGGTAATGGTTTGGCCGTTGACGACGAGAAATGGTGTTATGATTGGTGCGATGGGTGGAGCTGGAGCTGAGTTTCCCCCAACTGGTGCTGAAGAAAGGCCTCCGCCAACTGTGGGCTTAATGACCTGTGGAGATACATTCGATGGCGCCTGATTCACAGTTGGTGATACGTTGGTGATTGTTGACTGAACAGTAGGAGGTAGAATTGGTGCAGTAGGGGTAGGCCCATTCACAGGAAGGGCAGATGTGGAAGGAGACGGGGGAGGAGGATTTCCGCCCCCGGTCGACGTGGGCTGTGCAGGCGTGTTTTTTGGAGCCTTAAGGCCAGGTTGAATTGTCAAGGCAATCGGAGGATCGAAAACCCCAAATAGATTTGTTGCGCAAGTTGCCCACCACGGGTCTATGAGGCTTACACCTGGTGGTATTGATAATTGTGGAGTGCAAATATCCGTGAGGTACTCGTGTTGAATTGAATCATATTGGCAACCTGTTGTGCATATGCATTTACTCAAACAACTTAGTGATCAATTCGAAAAGGGGAGGGGAAGATACCTACGGGCTGTCAAAATCAGCGTAATCAATAGCTGTCCATTCTGCCAAAGCTGGGCCAATCCCAACAAATGAAGTTGGAAGACTGGAAGTACTTAGAGCTGTAGGACCGTACGAGCGTAGCACAAGTGGGTAGGTATTTCCAACTGGACCACATAGATTCTGTGCATTGAGGCTTGTGAAGAATACATAGACAGACGGTGAGATACTATTATACATATCAGCTCAGACCGTCTTCGAAGGTTGGAGGCAACTTACTAGCTAGTATTGTTTTCATTGACAAGAATTGAGACAGGGGGTGTGGGGGCTGGGGTTGGCCAATACGCAAGCTGAACTCCTGTAGCTGCTATCGTACACTGACCGCAGCAGGGAGGGTCGGCTGTGTACACGTAGTCGAATACGCCAGGACTGAACAGTGATGCATAAGCTGAGCTTTCTGCTAAGTACGAAGTGAGACAAGCACTGAAAAGACACGGATCAGTAGTCGCTATGTTTTGAAAGGAAAGAATCCCATGTCCAGAGGGTCCATAGAGTGAATCAATATCAACACTTATAGTACTGAGTTCCGCGTAGAGATATGATACAAGAGCAGCGGTATCGGTGACGGGTGAATTGGCGTATCTTTCAATGTTTGCCAAGTCATTGTTTAGTTTTTGATAGCCTGATGCAAAATACGCCTCTAAAGAAGCGGATGGTAAGTTTTGCAGGCTGGGGACGAGGTATGTGGTGAAATTAACAGAGCCACAGGAAGTATTTGTCGCGGGTAACGTCGAGCTTGCAGCAGCTCCAAAGTTGGTAGATCTCGCAGCTCCTGCGTTTGTTATGTTTGCAGAGCCTCTTAAACTCTCTGTACTCGTACTTGTATCGATAGATACAGGAGTAGGATCGGAGGAGTTGAAGTACGGCGACGCTAGGTTATGAAAGTAAGCAGGACATTGATGATCGAAAGAATGAGAAAACACCTACAAGAACTTGTTGCCTCACCGCCGGCGAGCCAGACTCCAAAAACAACCCAAACACAAGTCCATTTCCAGGACATCATCTTTGAAAGAATGTCTCTTAAGAGATATCAATCTAGTATCCGGCCGTAGTGAAGAACCGAATATTCAAATGAGTGGGCTCCCAGCAGCTTTAGATCTCTTGAGGCTCCTTAAATTGGGCCATATGTCGGGGTCCTGGGGCTGGCCGTGCATCTTGCATTCTCGAAGTATCGAATGCATCTTGTGCATCTCGCACATGTGTACTCCAATCCGACGTAACGAATGTCAATGAGGCTGATGCCACGCAGAAAGAGTGGGGTTGGAATTTGACTTATCGAGGATGGTGTGATAAAACGGAATAGAGGAAAAACATTGAAATTAGCGATGAGCGAGTGTGAATAGTGAGAATAATCTGCAGAATTTCCGAAGAACAGGAATCAGTGGTTTACATGTCGCAACCATGGAACACGAGGCCAAACGAGGCGTTAGCAAAGCCTAGGCATTAGCCAGGAAACTCATTTTACTCTCGAAGAACAGGAACAAAATGGCTTGAATTGATACAGACACAGTGTGTACACTTAACACACTGTCTGCCTTGAGATCTGCCTGTCGTGTGTTCGATAAATCTCTTCCTTATTAAGATCATACATCTCAGCAAAATAAATTCTGAGACGAAATATAGCCGATAAAGCGCGAGATGGGTGCGGGACACGTATCACGCGCCCAGCTCACCCTCTTTGGAGGTTTACATTCCGCCCGAAATGTCTCATCCCTCTAATATGGCGTTGCGAGAGTAGTTAGACATATTGGCTGGCTTTACGCTTGAACTTTTTTCGGCAGACGTGATATTTTTGAGGCGTTCGTCGTGGCTTTCCGATCCGCATTTGATTTTATAGCCAACGATTAGTGGGAAGAGACGGCAGTTGCCGGGCCTCGTGAACTGTGTATGGTTCATCCCATCATAATCGGTGAAAGGGAGTTCCGGGATGAAGGCCGCTGAGCTACTCAATGAAAGTGGTCAAGCATCGAGAAATTGTTGGAATTGCTTTGACTTTCCACTTACATTACTGCAATTATTCTTAAGGGGACCGAACATTATGGCCAGTGGCACTAGCCACCGCAATCATTGTTTGACAACGAGTCTGCTCTGCCTAATAGTGCTTAGATTCGTATCGTTGCCGGTTGTGGGTACTAACACAATTCCTGCGCCGATTGTGGTATCCCCAAGTCAATATTGGTATATTTCTGTCACCGTTCTTTCTTCCATCCTTCTAATTTTGATTTCAGGGAAGGCAATGACGGGTCATGGTCCACTTTCACGATACAGGTCGGGACACCAGCTCAGGATGTCAGAGTCTTGATATCAACTGCTGGGACTGAAACATGGGTTGTCCTTCCCCAAGGCTGCACAACTGATGCTCCATCTAACTGTGCTGATCTGCGAGGAGAGGAGTTCAACATTAATGGCTCTTCCACATGGTCATTCAACAATTACTATAACCTCGCGCTAGAGTCCAACCTTGGATACACTGGAGATGGCGAGTTCGGATTTGATACAGTAGGACTAAGCTGGCAGGGTAGTGGGGGCCCGGGGTTAGAACATCAAATCGTTGCTGGCATTGAAACCTCAGATTTTTGGCTCGGGACATTTGGACTTACCCCTCGACCGACCAATTTCAGCAATTTTGACAATCCACAGCCAAGTTTCATGCAGACGTTGAAAAACAAATCCATGATACCGAGTCTGTCGTGGGCTTATACTGCTGGGGCTCCCTACCGTAAGTACGCATCCGATCTTGTGGTTCTATCCCCAATTAATGGGTTTAAGGATTTGAGAAAGTCTTCGGAAGTCTGGTACTCGGTGGCTACGATCTCTCGAAAGCAGGGTCTACAAATATGAGCTTTACATTTGCGCCGGACATCTCTCGCGACCTGACTGTTGGACTCCAAGCGATATCTGCATCTTTTCTGGGAACGGATTATGAACTTCTTCCAGAAGGAATTTTTACTTTTATCGACTCTACTGTTCCATCCATATGGCTTCCTCTAGCAGCATGCAAACAATTCGAAAACGTGTTCGGTTTGACTTGGGATGAGACAACCGGGTTGTATTTGATCAACGATACATTACATACAACCCTGACGAAAAGCAACGCAAGCTTCACATTCAAACTTCAAAATGACACGACGGGAGGGCCTACACTTAATATAACGCTACCTTATGCGAGCTTCGATTTGTCAGTAGATTATCCCATTGTAGCAAATAGCACGAGATACTTCCCAATTGTGAGAGCTGCCAACGACACGCAATATACTCTTGGTCGAACCTTCTTGCAGGAAACGTAAGTCCATTGTCATGATTACTAGATATTTACTTACTTTGATAGGTATCTCACTGCCGACTATGAACGATCTGAATTTTATGTCTCCCAATGTGTCTTTCAGCAGGGTGCAACTGAACATATAATCACAATTCCGTCAATCAATTCCACGAGTTCTCAATCCGGTCACTCCTTTCCGGTTGGAGCGATAGTTGGCATTATCATTGGTTGTGTTCTACTCGGGGTCGGATTGGTGGTTTGCCTCCTGTTCATTTTCAAGTGTCCTCCATTTGGGAAGAAAAAGCCCACGAAAGAAATGGAGAGACAGGGCGAAATGGAAGACTTTACTAAGCCAGAGTTGGATACGGGTACCAGCCCTGCAGCTGAGATCGCTGGTACGGCGACGGAGTATTTCCAGCTAGAAAAGAATACTACGCATGAACTGGCGGATGATCCTGTTCACGAGATGCCTGGGGATGGCCCGGTAATACAGGAATTATCAGCTAGAAAAACTTGAGGCGACCTTCTCCTGAGTCCGTTAGTCTAGTCAGTGTCTGAGATGCGAGAGTAAAGGGTTAAATTGCAAGAAGTAATCGACTCTTCTGAGTGTTTATATAAAATGCGGCTACATGTTCTATCTAAGCCCATCAAGCAACCTCTTGGACAACTCTTTTCTCTTTGATGCCTCAACCTTGTTACACGACGCAACAATCTGTTGTCTCTGTTGCATAACATTCAAACACTGCTCGTCTCTGACAGAATCTTTGAATAAAACAGAGGAACATTTTCTTACCTATCCCAGACTGAAGTCTCTACCTATATAGTTAGAGTTTCAACGGCCATAACATTGCCCTCTCGACTTAGTTCAAAGATCAATGCATCATTTTACACGGCACAAAACTGATTTAGACAATACTTCCAACCTTGCAGAGATTGATTGGCAACTAATATCTAGTCACAAGTCATGCCAAGTTTCAGAAGTCACTGTGCTGGGCGAAAAACAATGATAGTTTCCTGATCGTCGCTCTCATGGCCAGTTCTTTTGAATGGAAGAAACTGTCTGTTGGAGAATAGATTTTGATCAAACCGAAGGTCCTAGAGTTCGTCCACAGCCATTTTATGATCCTATTTTATTTTTGTCAGCCGCAGGTTGCCTTCAAAGTTCTTGCCGTAAGATGAGTCACGCTTTCTTCTTGAACAGGGCCATTATCCATAGAGCAAATTCGACGTGATTTCGGTGCTTTGCACTTGCTCTGTACTACTTTCCTGAATAGTCCATAAACCTGGGCAAATATCCGACTCCTGTGAGGTTTTTATTCCTCTGGTATGGAAAGTCTGAGCTTTCTTGACATTGGACGAAAGTGGATAACTGAGCCAACTCTGTCGCATAGAAAGCTTTTCTCATAATCCAATTTGGCATGCTGGTGGTTTGAAATAATTATGAGATCGCTGATGATACTTGAAGAATAAGTGAATATTTAAGTATAAAAGTGATGAAGGCCTAATCAGTAATCTCGAATGGAACTCTCATGGCCTTCCTTTGTCTCGGCTGTCATTGGCTGCCATCTCTGCCCACGCGAATCCAGCGGGACAGGTCCAATGGCGACTTTAATATATCTGCTTCTAATTGCTATACCCGTAGGTATTCTCTCTGATTCCCGTCTTTCTAGCATGTTTCTATATGCTGCTCTAGACTTCCATGTAGGATACGTCCAATCCATATCTATTGATGGATTTCCTCCGGTTGGACCCAGCTTGGGATGTTCTTATTTGCACCGGTTCCAGCTCGCTAAGGGTTGACCATCAGGGTAGGGAATGACGCCACATTTTTTTTTATAGCGAATTTCTCTACCCTGACGGAGGTTTTGACTACGCGTATATTCTGAGCATATGCTTTATATAAATATTACTTAGATTATAAAAAGACCGCCCTTAAGCCCGATGAAACGAGGGGATAGGTGCTCCCTGGCCCGAAGGCCTAGGGATTAACTCAGGCTACTGTAGCTGTGGGAATAGTATAGAAACTCCAAGGCACGTGCTAGTACACTGCCCTGGGGAAGTAGAGTGTAAGAAAGTGCTTTAGGGAGCAAGTAACAAAGGGAGGCTAGACCTAAGAAGGTTATTAAATACCCCAGAAGGAGCAAGGGTAGCTAGCCAGTGGATAGTACAATTAGGGCGCTCCTACAATTCTCTCTAGCTAGGGCACTTCTCTACGAGTAAGGCCTAGTATAGAGCCATCTAGTTTAATAGGCAGTAAGGGAATCACTAGAAAACGTAGAACTATTGTGTCTAGGTTTCGGTTCCTCTTAGAGTTTCTTACGGTTTGTATTTATAGGAGTACTGCAAAGCTAGCTAGCTAGTCAGCGTAAGAATCAATCAATCAATCATAGTCATAATTAAACATATTCTCTTGTGCCCTTCTGCCATTGAATTTGGATTCGTGGCATATAGACCCTTCTTCTTCTCTCCTTAGCTTAGTATTCTCGCAAATATAGTACCATCTACAACATGTCTCCTCCCGTGTGACCCCTTTTTGTAGAGCTATTATAATATCCTATGCAATTGCCTCACTTGTCTCACAAATATTAAACCCAAACCCAGATTCAATGCTTCTAATTGTCAGATGAACTACTGCCTAAGCCACCTCTTTTTGGCTCCACACCTTATTTCCCCCTGTATTTAGTTTCCTCCCGCCTTAGATTCTATTCCACAGCTTTTCTCCCATGCGACACTAATCTAACTATAACTTAACATGGAGCTCACAGAACAGCCTTCATCCACCCCCCTGTCGTCCCTGGAAATTTCCCCTTCAAATACACATTCCACGCCTTCTTGACCTCCTCCTCTGCGTCATACCTAAACAGCCACGGCTGGAAGACTGGATCCCTCCAACGATTCGGGAATCCCTCGAAGGGTTCGTCCTGGTACTCTAGAAGTTGACGATCACGCTCTCGCTGGCGCGGCCCGTCGTGGACATGGAAAACGTCTCTCATTGCCGTAGAACCCTTGACTATGCGAGTGGTGCGCGACTTTCGCAACGCTTCATAGATATGCAGCACGTCAGGGAGCTGTGACACGTCAGTGACACGGGAGAGAAGCGAGCCGAGGACAGCGCCATCTTCGACTACCTGAGCTGCGCCTTGGGCACTGGAAGGGAGCGCGTCAGCATTAGGAGGGCCATGTACGGCGGTAACAATTTGCATAAAACTTACAGATATGGTAGCATAGCGTGGCACGCGTCGCCCAGAAGCACGAACCTGCCGCTCGGATGGCTCCATTGCGCCATCTCTTCGCTGTTCTGGAGCCGCCACTTGCTCGTCTCATGCACGAGCCCAAGTAACGTCTTCAACCGCGGATCCCACCTCTCAAAAAAGTCGCGCATCTCCTGTATGTCCGCCTTGGCGGTGTTAACCAGCTCCGGCAGGTTGTCAGGACACAGCAGTACAATGTTGTACACGTCGCCGTTCAGCAGGTAGCAGACCGCGTGCCCGTCAGGCCCCATCCAAAAGTTGATCGCTGGATTTTCAACCAGGTCCACCAGCTCGGGGTGCTTTTTCATATCTTCCGCCTTCACTAGGATCCTGTAGGCCAAGTCACCCGTCAGGCGTGGCGGGTCTGGGCGACCCAGCAGCGCTTCCCTGCATACCGACTTCAGACCGTCAGCACCAACAATGATGTCAGCCTTGAACTCAGACTGTCCCTTCACAAGCACCGCTGACTTTCCGAAGTCCACCCCTGTTACTGTGCATCCCAACCTCATCTCCACTCCAAGCATTTCGGCTTGTTCAACCAGAATCTTATGGAAGTCGGTGCGGCGCATGTGCAGGTACGGGCTTGAGTACGTAGCCTCAGCGAATGGAACAAGGTTCTGCTTTGAGAGGATCTTGCCATCGCGATATGAACGGAGGATAAAGTCACGAGGGCGGACAGATACAGCTTCAATGTCGCCAAGGAAGCCCCATCGCTTAAGGATAAGGGATGAATTAGGTGGTATTTGGATTCCGGCACCAATCTACGCAGGTAAGTTTTCTAATTGGATGACATCCGTTGCTGCATAAGATACGCACTTCTCCTAACTGGGCGGCTTGTTCTAGGATCGTTACTCTATGGCCAGCTCGAGATATAGCAATTGCTGCGGCCAATCCTCCCAGGCCTGCGCCGACAATGGCGATGTGGAAGCGTGGTTTTGTCATATTAGCTTAAGGAAAAGAAGGAGAAGGCTGAAGAGATAGAATAGCCGCTAGTCCGAAGTATTCCAAGTATAATGCATAGAAGAGATTGGGATATGAAAAATGGAAGATAGCAAGAGCATTATGCCAATATATGCACTCAGAGAGAAACTAAAGGCCTCCTCTTAATTAACTTTGGCTGTAAGTCGCATCCGATGTGTTCATTGGTAGTCGATCAACCCAAAAGCCGGGTCATTTTGCAGGTCACATTGAATTGGGAAAACACAGAAGCTACATTGCTATTAGCTGCACTGAGTCTGCTATTCCGTAATATTCGGATGTGTGGATGGAAAGAGACGGAGAAACGGAGCCCTAAATATGAATGCAGGGGGAGAGAGGCTGGGGGGTTCGTCAAGCTGACACGCCTGCCGGCAACCTGTGGCCCGGAAACCAGGAGGAAAGATGATGATGATTACACCCCAGATCCTTTAATCCATAGGACACTAGTACTCTACCTAAATACTCCTTCGAAGCCCCGACTGTTGAGAAGCAAAGGTCTACTCCTCGAATAGATCAAACTGGAGCTAGCATGTGGGCAGAGCTCCTAGTTGGGAGCCGCTAGCTCTATGACTCTAAGATCTCGCTCCCTAGCTAGATTTTCCTCACGTTCTAATCAATATTATTGCCATCATCTACATCATTGAAGGTTACCGCTTTAACTTTTCCTCTGCGGCTTATGTCTCTACTATCTATCTCTTGAGGACAGGGAAGGTCTTAGCCAAGTTCCGCAGAGCAGTGCAAAAATTGCCCGTGAAGAATCCTCCACAGCCATCACCACTCGCAAAGAGTATTCTCTGACCGAGTTCGACTTCCTTGTATTGAATAACTAGGTAAAAGTGAAACCATCTAGATGAACCTAATAATTATATATATTATATTCTATTGTCTAGAATAGACAAGGGTTGTACACACAGGTCGGAATAGGTTAACCATTATCTGACGCCATTCTTGATCAGTCGGCTTGGTTGATGCCGCTCTCGCGATGCGCGCGGCATACGGTAAACCCTTTCCCGACGCACCATCCGTAGTAAAACTCATGTGTACATCAATCCTAGCTCACCTAGTCATTTTAGGCATACGGAGTAAGATATGTGTGGGCAGACCGCCCGGCTGAGTTTGAGCCTCGGTCCATCTAATCGCATATTGGGTGAGGGGCGTTAGCCGAACGATTACTGCTTCAAATTTCAATTACCGTCGGATCGGGAGAGACGGAAATGATGAACTCAGTGGTTTTTGTCAGTATATTTTATTATATACTTGGGTAAGTTTTAGCTGTGGTAGTAAGCATTCAATCTCGTCTTGATCCTTCATTACCAATTAATTGCAAGTCTCCTTCCAATCGCATTCTCGTCAAGACTGTATTGACATGGTTGAGATTTCGATCCCCACAACCCCTGGCCGTCGCCGTGATTGGGCCATTGAATGCACAGCTGCTGAGCTAAGCCAAGGCCATAATGCTATATTGCTAGCTGACTGGTTTCATTTAAACCTGCCTGATTTAGATGGAAGTGACAAGGTAGCTGTTGATGTGCGTTCGTTGAACATCGCAGCCGTCGCTGCAGTGGCTCGGTATTTATTCATGTCAGATGAGTTCTATGCTCTTGTTGGTTGCCATGGTGACGATTGTTTACGTTCTGGCAACCCCACGATTCTTCCCTCCCTTACGATGGCCGACGGTTTTGAAATCGGGACGCCGCCCCTCAAGTAAGCGCTACCTGCATTCTTCAGTCGCGATAATAAATTCGCTTCAAATTTAATTATCCCGAAAGCTATATGCAATAAGAGGGCTGCTTCTCTTCTATCCCATAAGCCTTTAATTGAGAATTTCGTATGTTGTGCTGATATTAAAATATGAGTTTGAAAACAGAGATTTTGGCGTTCTGAGCTCTCGCTTAGGCGTGTCCCGATTTCAAAACCATCGGCCTTCGTAGGTATCAATACATACATGATTTTGCCTCACAATATCGTCTGATTCGACAATTCAGCGATAAAATAACGAAGTTCAAAACGGCTTCATCGTTATCTATACGATTTATTTGTCCGTAATTGCTGATCAAATATTGTCTCTCAGACACAATGTAGGCGTATCGATTGAAAAGCATCCATCAGTTGTCGAACAAGTGAATAACAGTGTTCAATTCCTCAACAAACAGCTTGAGGTAGGCCACTCAATCTATGGTGAGATAGAATAATCTTTTCAGATTAAAAAATTTAGTTAACCTAATTTAAGGGTCACCACCGGATTTGGTGGTAGCGCCGACACTCGTACTATATCCACGACCGCTCTTCAGCGTGGATTACTTCAGATGGAGCTCTCCGGTGTTCTCCATTCTTTTGGCGGTACTAAGGTTCCAGAAATACATTACACTACTTCAATTCCGGAAGCTTGGGCGGTTCGAGGTGCAATGTTGATTCGGTATAATTCTCTCATGCGAGGGCATTCTGCAGTTCGCCTATCAGTTATCGAGTCACTAACTGAGCTTTTAAGCCAAGATTTTATCCCACTTATACCTCTTCGAGGCAGCATTTCCGCTTCAGGAGACCTCTGCCCATTATCATACATTGCCGCGGCACCGGAAGGAAATCCAGACGTATTAGTGTGGACTGGAGATAAGAAAGCACGCAGACTCATACGGAGCAATGAGGCATTGTCGGAAGCGGAAATCAAGCCAGTATCTTTCGAGGCAAAAGAAGGGCTTGGATTGTTGAATGGAATAGTAGTGCCATGCTCCGTAGCTGTGCTTGCACTTTATGAAGCAAACCATCTAGCGGCCATGTCGCAGGTGCTAACGGCAATGGCCGTCGAGGCTCTAGTGGGCTCGACGTCTTTCTTACCGAGGTGCGGCCCCACAGCGGACAAATCGAAGCATCTCGGAACATCCGCCGCTTCTACGCGGATCGTGTCTAGCCATATCTAATGACGTTTCGGGAAAAGGCGAAGCTGGGGACCTACAACAGGATAGGTACGCAATTCGCACAGCAGCTCAATGGATAGGTCCGAAGCCGGAAGACCTCATTATTGCACACGAGCAACTTGAAATTGAGCTGAACTCGACTATTGATAATCCCCTCATCGATGCTATCAAGGGAAAAGTGTATCATAGAGGTAATTTCTAAGCAATAGCCATTATATCTTCGACAGAAAAGACGCGCTCAGTAATTCAAACAATAGGCAAGAGGCTCTACATCGATCGAAGTTGCTTAATCAAACCCTAAGCAACGGATTACTACCCAATCTCGCTGCCCAGCTTGTCATGCACTCTGAAAGGAGTCGACATCAATATGGCAGCAAACATGTTTGGGCTCGCCTTCTTGCCAACCCCGTGAGCAGCCACGTCAATTCTGCGGAGATGTGCAATCAGTCCATAAACTCGATGGCGCTGGCATCGGCTCGATATACATACATGGCGATAGATATACTTTCGCTTATGTATCTCTTCGCACTCTGCCAAGCTCTTGACTTACGCGCCATGGATATAAGGCACTTGCAAAGCCTTCAGCCTGCAGTTGAAAATATCACCAATGATATTTGTGGTCCCATATTGCCACCAGCACGACTTGACAACCCCAACAGGCAACTCTGGAAACATATTGTCCATGCACTGGATACAACAGTCACGAAAGACCCCACCAGCCGCTTTGTGGAGATCGCCAAAATCTACACAGCCAGTATTGATTGAATGCTGTAACGGATTGCTGGGAGATTCTCCATGTTTCTTCAAGACGGTTCAAAAGTGGACGGATGAATTTGCTGGAATATGTTATGAGATATTCATTATTAATAGGCTCCAATACTCTGTCAACCCAGATGCTTCACTACATCTAGGTGCAGCTTCGAAACGAATGTACAAGTTTGTGCGAGACGACCTCCAGCTTCCTTTTTACCGAGCACTACCCCATTTCTAATAATGCCGAAGCGGGTGGCATTTTACCGTCAGCGGATGAGAGAGTTGCGAACGCCGGCACTTGGATTAACACCATCTATGAAGCGCTCAGGGATGGAAAGCTCATGCCATCCGTGATACAGTGTCTTGAGGAGGCGCAGAGTTTAAACTTGGATTCTACAGTTGATCTGTCGCGCATTGTGTTGACCAACGGGGAGTATTATGTGAACGGCAACCATTAGTCAATCTATCTCAGATTCCAGTTTTTGTACAGCGCACAGGACGGCGAAAATCGGCGGTTTTTTTCTTTAATTCAAGTTGTATATCTCTTTAAGTATATCTTTTTGAGTTCTTTTTCCGCACCTGTCTATCTCAACTTTTGCTGCCAGGGGGAGGATTCTATGACATATTTTCTCTCAAAGCTGGCTAACAACAGTATACACTATTTATGAAAGACGGAGGTTTCATTGGGCAAAGCGGAGTCACCACTCGTAGATAGCTCTTCTTGCAACGTTTCACTTCCAGAACCCACCCCTACAGTTCCGTGAGCGCCGCCAAGGCCCCGATAAAGAAGAAGAAAGCTGTACTCGGAAGCATAAACAAATACTCGAAAGAACTCGACGCAGCAATATCGAGGAACACACGAGACCATTATACGACAACCTCAAACGAGTCGAAACAAACTTAGTGCCTCTGGGTGAATGAATTCATAACATATATTAGAATGAGGGACCTGATTCTGTTTCTTTGATTATTACGATATCTGCTTGAAGCTGACATATTGGACAGACAGTCCTCAAATGAGAGGCTTTGGTAGGCAAGGATCAGCTCTTTGCTGAAAATGGCACCGGCGGAGCAAACCCTCGCAACAATGCCAGGATTTTTGAGTTGTAGTTGAAATGCTTAAAATCAGATACTTACAAGCAGCCATTTGAGTGGATCAAACGAATAATTAGGAAGGCACCTAACGATCGTATAACTGCTGTGAGCTTGATGGATCAGATACACTGTCACAAGGACAGCCATATATACTACAATAATACATGTTTCAACCGGAGGGAGAAGATAAACGTAAGAATGGGGGTAAGTGAATATTTTTCTCATTTGCTACCGAGATACACTGTCATGCTATAACTACCTGAACCCATTCCCGTTAAAATACTCTAGTGGAATCGGCTGTAGTGCGTCGATACCATCGATTATGGCAACAGCCATGCCACCAGGGCTCAAATGCATTTGGATATCTAACCAAATTACGTTAGCAAAATGTTTTCTAACAGTCAGTGTAGCAAAGACTTACGGCAATGGAACAAGAAGGCCCCGGGATTAACAACTTGATACCTTATCACTATCCAAGTCGGCGCTCCGCCGGTTGGAGTCGTTGTAAAGCCATCCCTCAGAGGAGGTGTATCAAGATTGAAGAACTGCGGAACGGCCTCGATTGCCTCAGCCGTTGTCGACCAATTAAAAGCGCCTGATCCTGCGCCAATAATGAACGCCTTATTCGAATGCTTATGCAATGGGTGGGCTGGCTGGAAAGGAGGGAATTCAACTTGAACGACAAGATCCACCCATTGACCCATCTTGGTGGTAATCGTGAGATTAGGGTTCATAGCTTCCGCTGAAGTAGGATCAAAGAGAAGTGGTGTTTCTGTTTCGAGATCCAGGCCGTAGGATTCCTTTCCGCTTAAGGTCCATTTCCAGGAAGTTCCGAAGCGGTCAATGTGGAAGAAATATGTCGCATCTGCTGTTCGAGCTGGGGCAACTGGAGGGAAAGGGACGATCTTAGTCTCATCTAAGAATACGACGTCTGTTGTAACATTTTGGCCCGCATAGTTGATATACGGCTCTGATTTAGTCTTATTAGTGCCTCCCTTATAAGACAGGGTAGCAAAGCCGCTGATGACTTGGTTGGTTCCCAGATTAGGGACACGGATAGTGTAGTTGCCCACAGGTTTATCCAACTTCACGAGAGCAGAGAACCGGTTTCCATTGGGTACTTGGATGACATCCACTAGTACCGGCTGAATGTGTTTACCGTCGGCCGCATAGATCCACATTGGATGCTCATCAATTGAGACCCCTAGACTGCTAACAGTACCCGCGTTTATCATATTGATACTAACCCATCCATCTACTGGATCAACTTTAATGACTTCTGTAGGACCCGTACTGGGAACACAGACATCGAACGCTGTTTGAGGAAGCTTGGAGAAGTCATGAGGGAAGTCTCCTAGAAGAGTATTCAATGTTTTTGGGAGGCAGCTAATAATTATTGGTCATTGGAAGTTTTGAAGTTTTGAACTGTCGATGGAAAAACTCACCCTTTAGCAGTCAGCGTCGATCCATTCAAGAGTGGTAGCAGAATCGGATTGGTCAACGAATTGATCTCATCTTGAAGAAGACAGATTTCCGAACCCTTCCCATTGACGAGAATGGAATCAAAGCAGATGTCATCGGTATTAGAAGCTATCATAATGCTGTCAAATTCTTCTGAAGTGAAATGGTTCCAGTCTGAAACTATCAACGGAATCGGGCAATCTTCAGCTCGACGCATGGCCTCGATCTCAGCGGTGTCATTACTGATTGCCATGAAAGCGGTGGGCTCTGTCGGCGCAGGCTTCACGATGATGGCGCCGTACATGCCATCGCTAACCTGCGACCTCAAATGGGCATGGTACCAGAACGTGCCGTACTCATTTGCATTCCACCGGTATAAGAAAGATGCTCCAGGCTCAATTACTCTCTGGGTTAGACCCGGCACGCCATCGGACCAAGGAGTATAGAGCTGCTCGATACCATGGAAATGAACCGCTGTGGCATTCGGGAGATGATTATGCACGAAGAACTCGACATCATCGTACTGATTGACATTCAATTGGGGCCCGGGAAACTGTCCATTCATAAGGATGCCGTAGCGAGTGAATCCATCTGGAGAAACACGTCCCCAGGTAAGGTCGATCTTGAAGCGAACCAGAGCCGGACATGACTCCTTGTATGCTGCCACCGTATAAGCAGCAGACAGGAGACCTCCAAGGACAAAAGTAACGAGCGTGGATAACATGTTAAATTAACTTGAAAATTGACAAAGCTTCAATTGAACATAGTCGACGACATAAAAGATCAACCCTAAAGGATGGACAGCTCCATCTTAAAAAAGAAAATTAGTCAGCCTTATTAGCCATAACAACTCTTACCCTACCCGAGGCTACAGGAATCATTACTTTAGCAAGACCATGCACCACCCAGGGGTCGTACGCCTCGGCGAGGCAATAAGATTCCGTGTTTCCGTCGTCTAGCGAGGAAAGCTATCTCAATAAGCAACTCAGCCGGCGAATGAGACCGCAGGCTGGGATTACTGCGTAACGGCCTTCATACTACCGGCCACCTAGAACACGGGCCAATTACTAGTGGTAATTATAATATGGCTCCAAATTGATCGCTGCATATCAAGGATTTGTCTCATTTGCCGTCTGAGGGGCTTTGGTTTGAAATATTTGGGAAACCCCAAGATACGTACTGGTACACTGCCATAGGGAACAGAGCGCAGGGAAGAGATTCGAGGAGCGAGCAGCGGAAGGAGGGTAGACCTAGGGAGGCCACTAGATACCCCAGAAGGAGCAGGGTAGCTAGCCGGTGGATAATACGATCAGGGCGCCTCCCACAATTCTCTCTGGCTACTTCTCTATGAGTAATGCCTAGTACAGAGCCATCTGGTTCAATAGGCAGCGAGTAAGTCACTGGAAAATTAGAACTACTATGCCTGGGTTTTTGTTCCTTGTATATTTTCCCAGGGTTTGTATGTATAGGAATACTGCATAGCTAGCTAGCTGGCCAGCGTAAGAACAATCAATCAATCATTGAGTAGCGCCCTAGTAAATAGCCCGGACATGGCGAGAATGTAATCGATCATGGTAGATACTTGTAGAAGTCGAAATACTTGGGATTTACGCTAGAAAAGTGTTGTTAGTGGCTCAAAAATTATATGGTAAAGTCTTCTCATACAATTTATGGCTGAAGGAGCCGCTGCCCCGCTCTCACAGACGGTGAGGGAGAGGTTCAACGCGGAAAGAACCGAGTCCTAGATCTTGTCTTTTGATATATGAGGATACGACAAACACGTACTAACAACGTTAATAGTAAATGCTACACATTCGGCAATCCTTTATCCCTGATGACATTCATTTAATCGGCGAGGACCACAGGAAGTAGCGAAAGGTATAAAGCCCACGCTCTGTGACTTAGCCGACTCGCAAACTCCCTCTTAACTACGAAACATTGGTAATAATGATTGCAGATTATATCTTGTCGCTCTGGCCTTTCCTGATATTGGGCGTTGTGCACTGGCTCGTTCGATACTTCTGTACCGATGAAGCTCCTAGACGAATTCTAGCACCCTTTCCAGCGCCTTTTACGAACTTTTGGCTGCTGTATTAATGTCGCTGTGGGCGTAGGTATCGAGCTGTCGATGATGATGCACATCAAAAGCTTGGGCCTCTGGTCCGAATACAGCCAAATCATATCTCCATCGCAGATGCGGATGCTATACAGGTGATATACGGTCGTGGAAATGGATTATTGAAGAGGTTCGCAATCCTTCCTGTCAATTGCCCAGCTACTTGACAGACTCTCTAGTGAATGCTATGACGCCTTGTCTCCATCCGGCCAGGTCTATTCAACACCAGGGATCATGCGGAGCACGCGCGGAAGCGCAAAACTGTCTCACGCATTTTCCGCAAAGTCTATAGCTCAATTCGAGGAGTACATCCACAGCAACCTCCAGAAATTCGTGTAACAACGGGACAGTATCTCCGCTCGCATGACAGGCGACGGTTATAGCAAATCAATTGACTGCCCTGGTTCAACTACGTCGCGTTTGACATCATCGGGGACCTCGCCTTCGGCGCTCCATTCGGCATGCTTGAGATGGGCAAAGACAGAGCCGAGGTTCGCTTGACTCCAGATTCACCGCCTACCAGCCGTCCAGGTGCTGAACCACCTAAGCGCGATACTCGGCTGCCTTCCAGCGCGAGCGAAGAAATTGCCCGACCCATTCTTCGGAACGGACTCGCGGCGGTCGAAAGTCTAGCGGGGATTGCGACTGCAAGAGCGAAGGAGTGGCTGGGGCAGACCGGGGTCGAGCGGGTTGATCTGTTGGCGAGATTAATGGAGGGCCGCGATGATAAGGGCGAGAAGCTGAGCAGAGAGGAACTAGCTGATTGCCGGGAGTGACACCACTAGTAACACTTCGTGCGCGTAAGTTTCCATCTTCTCACCGAGACTTGAGCTAGGCTTCTAAATATGAGCTTTGTTATAGTATTCTATTCTGGATACTCAAGACTCCCGGAGTGATTGAGAAACTGCAGAGTGAACTTGACGCTGTGACTCCAGCCGACTGCAAAGTACCGTCTTACGCAAGTATAAAAGGTCTTCTATAGTAGGCAGTTATTTTTCACTCCATTAATTCTCCCTTAATACTTGTCAGATAGTAACTTCGTCTAGTCTCAAACAAGTCATCAACGAAACCCTACGCATACATTCCACATTATCTCGGCCTCCCACGATTAATTCCTGACGATCACCCTGGCATCACGTTGCACAATCACTACTTCCCTCCTGGTACCGTTCTCTCTGTGCCTGCGTACACCGTGCACCACTCAACCGCGATTTGGGGTCTAGATGCTGACTCATTCAATCCAGATCGCTGGGCTCCTGAAAGACTAACAGGACAGCAGAAGAATGCATTTCATCCTTTCATTTATGGTCTGAGGGCGTGTGTGGGGCGCAATGTGGCGGAGATGGAGCTGGCTTTGGTTGTAGCTACAGTTGCGAGAGGATATAAGTTTGAATTGTATCGACAAGAGCTGGAGTCCGGGGGAGGATTTTTGAGGAAACAATTGGAGTGTTTTGTTGGGATTCGGAGGCGGTAGATGCAGAGCGGCCAATAGTTTGCCAGTTTGCAGCTTGTACGGCAGTTTAAACTAGATTGTACAGATATTATAAAATGCAAACTGACTAGATAAGGATATATTATAACTAGTTTCAACTGAACTAGTCTAGTTTAAGACGGTGGAAACCGCAGTTTGTACTAGAAAACTAGTTGCTTTAGTAAATATCCAGGATTATATGTAGACTACGCTTAAAAAGGATAAGCCATGAGTAAAACTTTTATTAGTGTTCACAAATGGAAAACATAAGGGTGCGACGGCCCTGGCCCTCTCTAATGTTTCCCCCCGCCGGGAGGGAAACCTAACCTTCTCTCACTTGCGTAGTACAACTTAGGAAAGCTTTTATATATAAGCTCAAGCTCCTTATAAAGCCATCTTTTTTCTTTCTTTCCTTAGCTTGGTTTTCTCTTGTCTTAGTATAAATATTATTATCCTCTTCTTAAGGCCTCTGTGTAGTGCCGTGACATAAAGGTTATATCTGTCTAATATATAAAACCGCCTATAAACTATAGTGAAAAGAAGCTAATCTATAGACATAAAGAATATCTCCTTAATAACAAGCCTAGTATATCTTCCCTTCTTAAGCACTTACTCTTCGTGTATGCACAGCTTCTTGTACACTAGTATCGGCGTTTCCGAACCCTTCGGGTCACTAGAGTCTAGACCTTTAGTCAAGCCTTCGAGACTTTCGGGGCTTCTGTAGACCTAAGCTATACCTCTCATGGCTTCCGTAGACCGTTAGATGTGATGGCGCTAGCGTACAACATGCTGCGGTACGTGTCGGCGTTAGGGGTCACCTTTATATAGTAGAATAGCAAATGAGGCTCCAACCTTATTCTTGTGCCTTTTTGGCCGGTTGCACAATCGTCAAAGCTATTCACACTGTAGCTGGTGTTTGCCTAGTTAGCAAACCGCCACACTAGATCTCCGGGGCTTCTATAAACTTAGACTATTCCTCCTTGAAGCCTAGATCTAGGCTCTTATTACAGTAATAGTAGTGTTTAAGAGGAGAGCCAAAGGTATTGGGATCCCGTAGCAAAAGAGGAAGCTATGTCACGGCACCACACAGAGGCCTCAGAAAGAGCATATGGTATTCACACTAAGAAGAGAAAAAACTAAGCTAAGGAGAGAAGAAGAAAGAGCCCTGTGAGGAGTTCGAACTTAGATACAGGAGCTTTGCCAAGTCACGCTAGGCAAGCGAGAGAGGGTCTGGGAGAGAGCACATGAGGGCTAGGGCCGTCACACTATATCGAGTAATAGATAGAGCGATAAAGCGATGGTTGTAAAGTAAGTTTTATGATATAGATTGCTAAGAATAGTACACTCGAGCGATTTTTATTAGCGCAGCATACAAGATTATATGTGCCAATCAATCACAGAAGAGACACTTAAACACTTAGAAAATATAGGACTCTTGCTAATTCTTGTATTAGTATACCCTCCTTAATATATATACAAGTATCCCAAGTGCATTATGTGTGCTGTCTAGCGTAATTACAACAAGTACCTTTCTATTAATTTAGTATAGTGTTGCTATACTAATTAGACAGACGAGTACACGCGCTGATTGAATAGGGCAGGGAGAAAGTCCCTGTGGATTCTCCCTGCCCGGAGCCAACTGTCCTTATACTGTTGTTATTTCTGACAGTTCCCGCCTGATCAGAATCTGTCTCTGGTCTAGCTGGTTTTTATGACAATCTATTTATTTTTACGACGTAGCTTCTCCTACCCCTGGGTCCTTCCCTCACCCATCTTTGCGGATCCCGCCCCAGAAGCTTGCTCGATACTTCGCTTTTCTTATGGATTTACTCACTAATATATATCTACAACATTACCTAATAACCTCAGAAACTAAGCCTCAGCTCTCGCGATACGCTTTTACGATTATTTACTGGCAATTGACTATGAGCTTTACACCTAACTTGCTGCTACTGTATGTCTGACCCCTTATCATAACTGGCATGCCCAGCAGATTTGCAGCAAACCTAGATTGGACATAGATTAGATCACTCAAGATGCCCTTATCCTCTTCGAGGCGTATCTTAATAGCACCTTACATTATGTGCTCGGCAGCCTCATGATCGTGACTCTTCATCTACGAGGAGAATGCCTCTAGAATTAAGAGATGGAACTACTATGGAGTCTGACTCTTGTTTTGGTAAATTTTCTTGTCTTACATGAACTCATGAACCTTTTCCGCCGAAGTGAAAAGAAGAGAGCCACTAAAAAAGAACGGAAGGCCTATATAGCCCGGCAAGCTAGACCTTACAGGCTGTGAATGACGATTACCTAGCTTTACTATCGGTAAAGTGTAGAGACATCAGATTAGAAAGTATATTAGTAGTGAGTGCGCGCCTGTGGAGATAATCCAAATTTGTGGCTGTCGGAACGATCTTCTCAGTATTCAGTTCCCTATGTTCATTATTAAAATCGTGTTGACATGTTGTTATCATTTCTCTCTTCCACTTAGCATCAGAATAAGTACAGTACAAAAGGAGATGGCGAGATTACTAGACCACTTATCCATAATATAAATCTCCACCAACGAAATTTTGATAGCTGTGGGCTCAAGTTGCCGAGTTCTTGGAGCCCTACACTATCTTGTCGTGCATAGGCTGATTGTAGGGTTCCCGAACGAGAGCATCCGGGGGTTTGTTTTCCGTCCCAAGAGAGACGTGCCCACACCATTTCCCGTCCCAATGGGGCAAACCCTACACATTTCTCATCCCGATGGGATACACAAAACATATTTATTTTTGTTATTTCAATTGCCGGAATCGATCACGATCTACGGACCCGAGGGCGGCACCAAATAGTAGACTGCCCCATGAGCGATGGATGCGACAATCGGTACAACCTAGAAGAAAAGATAAGCCGTCAGCCAGTCTCTCTGTTCATCACGATGCTTACGAACCCAGTGAATCCAGTGATATGATGGGAAACCTATAGCCACGTAGACGCCAAAACATCGGGCTGGGTTTAATGCTAATGGCTATGGTTAGATTTCGCCTCATATTCATCCCATAGCTCCCATAGAGCCTACCAAGTACAGAAAGAGAAAAGAAAGGTGACCCACCAGCTCCTTCGTAACCTGGCCTCGTAAATGAGGAGCCAAATACTAAAAGGCCAAGAATCATCCCAATCAGCCAGGGTGACAGAATGGCCCCAAAGATGGACGCTTGTCTTGGATCAAGGCCCACGCCGAACGCTATAAATATCAACGTTAATGTGAACATGAACTCGATCATAAAGGCCTGCTGCACTGGAACTAGCGACAAATCGATGTTACATCCGCCGACGACAAAGTCCGTCGAACCGTACGCTATTGACAGGGCGCGTCCGGCCAGCGCTGCCCCAGCAATCTGACCAGCGATGTATAGAATCATACGAGGCAAGGTAATCAAGCGCGCAAAGAAGGTTGCGATGCTAATTAATGGGTTCAGATGACCCCCCGATACCGCGCCGAAGGAGTAGATGAGTAACATCAGAATCAGCCATGTTATGATTCCTCCCACCAGCGGTCCCAGGAACACAGGTGTTCCAAAGACGCCAGACGAAGACATTGGCGCAGGTGCTGATTCTGGTGAAGGTCGATGAGAAGCCGCCCAAGCAGATACAAAAGTGAGCAACATGGTCCCGATGGCCTCTATCCCAGCAAACCGCCACAAGTCCCCATCCAAGAGACTACGCAGATCCAATGACTCTTTCCAGCCCATCGGAGGAGCCGTGTCGTGGAGGCGTTTGAGGGTCTTAGTGGTTTTAGTGTCATTGCTATCGAGGTTATAGTCCTGGCTCGCGCTTATATGACAGGTAAAGGGGTGGATGGCCGGTCTGAGACTGTGGCTTGTCGACGTTACTGATAATGCGCCGTCATCATTGTGATCAGCGCATTCGGGGTCGCGATTGTTCTCGATAATGGGCTGTGTCCTCACCCTGCTAGTTTTTGGCGCCATGGCATCTATCCCGGAAAACCGCCAAACGTTCCCATCAAAGTGACCATGTAGATGCAGCGGCTCTTTCCAGTCCATCGGAGGAACCGTGTCGTGGAGGCGTTTGAGGGCCTCTGTGGTTTTAGTGTCATTACTATCAAAGGTATCGTCCTGACTCCCTCCTATATGACGAGTAAAGGGGTGGATGGCCGGTCTTATTCTGTGGCTTGTCGATGTTATTGATAATTTGCTCTCGCCATTGTGATCAGCGCGTTCGAGGTCGTGATTGTTCTTGGTAGTGGGTTGTGTCGTCAATCTGCTAGGTATTGGGGCCATTTGTTGTTAAAAGCTAACCGAAAACCATCACAGTATCGAAATAGAATTTATTGAATTGCCACATACAATTTATTAAATAGAAGAAAAATTTTCATGTGTTAGATTTTATTTTATGCCGCGAGCGCTTAACTCCACGATGTCAGGAAACCCCATTCAACCGAAAAGACGCCATGACAACCCTTTTCGCCGAACACTCGATCCTCACCCCTACCGGGCTGGCAGTTTGTAAGGTGCAAGGAAACCCGTGTCAAGAAGCCGTCAGGCCTGATATATGAAAAGCCGAGCTAGTCATTACCGATCCTTTATTCACAAGCATCCGGAAAGGAAGTACCGGATATATGCCGCAACGGGCCAAGTTATAACGGAGAGTTGCCATCATTCCCCATAAGGGCCTAGACTGCCCAAATCTAATAGTCGGCGCACTAATTCCCTTCTCTAGAGTCGGCGAAAGCGAGATGTCCTGCGAAAGCGAGATGTCCTGCGAAAGCGAGTTTGTCCTGGACAGAACTCCACTCTTGATGAAGATCACGTGGAAAGGGGGGCCCTGACTGGTGGATTGCTTGATTCGATGTGGTGATTGATAATTCCATCTCCATGTCGTATGTACAATCATGTTGCAACCTTCTATCCATGCTCGTTCTGTCCTCATCAGCGATTGAAGGTACCATCTTCCGAAATCTATACATAGTCATCCATTCCAATCAGTGATAAAGCCACGCGCGGATTGTGATCGCTGACTCGGATTGGGAGATTGCTGAGGCAGGAAATAACGATGAGGCGAATCTGGAGCCGGAGGACGAGGAGCTGCGTTGCATATTGAAGGCGCAGGACGCACAGGACCAAAGCAATTCACCCCACCTGCACGAATCACTGGACCTCAAAGATTGGCTGTACGGGAAGGGTTCATAGAGGCTGGAGGGCTCATGCGAACTGGATCAATCCGGATGGTACCCATCCTCGCCAGCTGATCCATCAAAGTCTGGTAGAAAATCTCGCCAGGAGAATAGATGGAGAGACCGGGAGGAACAAAAGTAAATAGGGGACCCACTGGGTTTAGGAAATCTCGCAGAGGTGGAAGAAAGCGTCGTCTTGGAACGCTGAAAGGCGCTGGGCGATTCAAAAATGGGAGCTTGGTATTTTGTCCCCATGGTAGTGTTCCTGGATTCTTTGGAATAGGACCAGGTCCAACGGATAGTGATGTGGGCGGGTCGTTGGGGATGGGGCATCGTTGTCGGACTCGGCGGGATCTGCGGATGGATTGCTCGGAGGGTCTGAAGAGTTCGCAGAGGCTTTATCCACAGAGTCTGAATGATTCGTAGATAGAGGCTCAACCCTTGATAGTGGATGTTCCGATGTCTCTCTAGATAAATTCTTCACGCTGGCTGTCATCCTCCCCCGTCATTTGTTTGTCCTGGACGCTTGGTAGCTATATTACATTAACAGATGGCGATTGGAAGGAGTCCGCGAGGGTCTCTCCCCTGCCATGGTCTTAATGGTATATTTTACTGGAAGTTAATCAGTCATACGAGTAGAGTCATTGAGATGGACAATATCCAAACTCCGTATAATACTTGCTTAGAGAAGAAGGTCGAATATTAACTTGAGGATGAAGCGCCTTCGTGTTCGCGACTTCCGTTTGGGAAAGAGCATTAGAGCTGATCTGCCGTCAACTTGACGAGATCAGAAGACGTGGTAGTAGAGGAAGACTTCATACAAAAGAGAATATGCATCTATCGACACAGTTATCATACACCCAAGATATACTTACAGTACAATATACGCCGACCATCTAAATCTGCATCTTCAAAGCGCCCCTCTCAATCTCCCCCACAATACCATTCCCAGCCAGCGCCCACTTCTCCACAACGCTTCTCTCATCAACTCGTCGTCTCAACACCCCACTCTGCGCCCAATATTCCATCAACCCTCTTGCTTCATGTTTGCTCAAACCAGCGAGTCTCAGCACAGCTACACCCTGCATGGCCGCCTCCGCCCTCATATCGAACTCTCTCTCAAAAGGGTCCCTGCGCGAGATTTCCATTCCCGCCTGTCTCTCTTCATTTTGCAGGATCATTAACTCCATACTCTTCGATATAGGGGCATGACTCCTCGACGTGGCGGCAATGATGGCACCACCATTCGGCAACCCCTTCTTTCCTCCGAGGTAATCGACGAAATGCTTCACAATCGCCAGATCATGCGCATGAATTTCCTTGAAATCGGCAGATCGATAGGACGAGTTCTGCATAATGTAACTCAAGCTATCTAAGGTCATTAGGACCGGCGGTCGACCTTCAGCCATAATCTCCGACCAAAACGCTTGGAAGATCGGCCACGCGACATCGGGCTCTCGCGCACCGAGCTCGCAGAGCCTGGCGAGCGAGACGTTGTCTGGAATAGGGATGGGAAGTTTATGTTGCTGGATTGTTTCTAGGGATTGGAGGATCTTGTTGGATTTGACGATTTGGGAGAGCCAGTTGGCGGTGTAAGTATTTTGGGAGTAGACTGTTGGGGTCGTGTTTGGGATGGGGGAATAGTCAGTGACGGCATTGGCGAGTTCCTGTGCTGAAGGGGTATACATTATTAGTATTCAGTTAATAGGTATAGGAAAGAGGGAGAGCAATTACCTTCCGGGATATTCAACACAATCCATCCCCTAACAAAAGCTGTAGCCATTGCATGCAACAGCATCAAACTCTTTCCCGTCCCTCTCTCCCCCTCTATCACTAATCTCAAGCCCGCTTTCTGCTCCTCCGCAGCTTTCATATTTTCCGTAACGAACACACTCTCCTCCCTAATCAACAGTGCCGGCCGTCTGAACATGCCCCAGCCCTGTGTAACTTTAAAGGCCTCTACAGCCCTCAAGGAATCCACCACTTCTCCAGGCAATCCTATTACTTTCCCAGTATGAACTGCCATCTCCATATCCTTGCTCAGATCGTGTAATCCCTCGACCTGCAATGCGTTGGTGTTGCTCAACACAATCCGTTTACGCATTGCTTTCCGCTCCCCAGGCACAGGCGGCTTTCCAGTCTTAACAGGAATCTTCTTCTTCATTGCGAAACTCTTCGCTCCTTTCACGGCGCTCTTCATGGCAGGTTTCGTCTGTTTTGGCATCGCGAGAGATCGAGGAGTCGTGGAGAAAGACGCTGTGGCCGTCGTAGGGGGGGCATTGAGGGCAGATGTAGAGGTCAATTGAGTCGATGGCCTTGAGAGGCATTTCCAACAACTCGACGACGCCATGACAGATGTGGGTGGTATTGTATCGTATCGTCGAACCGATCGATTCACGTCTCGAACGAAGCTTGAAGTTTCGCTGTAATTTGGCTCGCAGAGCCGCTTTGACGCGCTCGCCCTAAATTGCGGCCGCCCTAAAAGCGGCTATCCAAAAAAGTTCGAGTCTTTCGCATCGCAACTTTTGCGTGGACTCCAAATCAGACACCCTCCAGGAATCTACAGAAATCCACGAAATAAACCAATGGCGGACTCGAAACCCTCAAAACTGCCCGTCCAGGTCCAGAAACCCACCCCTTACACTTTCGACCTCGGACTCCTCCTCGCCAACGACCCCAATCCCCTCGTCCTCACTACCAAAGTGAACCTCGAGGAAGACCTCGCAGCTACTGCACGGGATGGCGCACAAGCATTGCTGAACCAGCTCCTGAGTACTTGTCCGATTGCTTCAACGCCGAATGGTGTTTTGTTGAGCTTGCCGGAGATTGAGACGAGGTTGCCTCGTGAGAAGGTCAGTTGCGCATTCTCAGCAAAGGTCCCATAGCTTAGCTTAATGGCAAAATTGGCCATTTCTCGGGAGCATTGCTAATATACTCAACCTACAGCCCCTGCCGCCTCCAAAGACCCAAACAACATGGCAAAAGTTCGCTGCAAAGAAAGGAATCAAAGCCAAGACATCTGAGGAGAAGAAGAACCTGCGATATAACGAGGAGACTGGAGAATGGGAGCGCAAATGGGGATACAAGGGAGCCAACAAGGCTGGTGAGAACGATTGGATTGTGGAGGTGGATGAGAAGAAGGAGAGAGAGCGGAAAGAAGGCACAGAGAGACAAGGCGATGGCCGTAGAGAGAGAAAGGAGAAGATTAGACGAAATGAGAGGTTGCAGCGGGCGAACGAGCGGAAGAATAGGAAAAATCTTAGCGGCAAGTGAACGAGGATTCGTGTGTGACTGGAGGAAGGATTTTATGAAGGCATTCATTGCATGGCGTTGGAGGTTCAAATATCTACACGGCAGGCGGCGTTCCCTGGACTGGGTTGTCCAGGATGGGAAAAGAGGCTTGCTTTGTAGTCTACAAGCAACAGCAGGTTGTGAGAATAGTCAAATTCTGGCCAGTGAGGTAGGTGGTACATTTATTCCACGAACCCAGATATAAAAGGCACGTCGGACGTCTTTGAATTTCATTGCACAAGTCCAATGCCTCGCTACTATCGCCTGTGAAAATCGTTTGTTCCATATAGCCTCAAAGCCGAGGAAGTGTCCTCGACTACCCGTTCGATTGCCCCTTAAGACCAATCTCCCTCAAGCTCAATCCGTCCTCTTTTCTGCTGTACCTCCAACTCGTCAATCGTCCAAGGCCTGTACAGGTATCCAGGCGGCACGTTCATATTCTCAAACGGCTCACCATTAATCAAGTGACTCAACACCTTCTCATAATTCTCATATGTATACCCTTCCGCATCATGGTTCCAAATCCATCTCCCATACTTAGCCTTCATACTGTCGGGATTTCTTGCAACAGCATCCCAGTCTGTATGCTCATAAGAATTCTGATTCACAAACCCAAGGAGCTGGCAGCAAGACACGCGCTCGAAGCGAAGCTTGTTGTGGACCCTCACAGCCCAGTCTACATTCTCCTTTCCGCCAAGTTGGAGGCAAGTCGCCAGCGAAACAGCATTCGATAGCCTGTGTTCCCCCATTTCCAGAACTAGGAATGAAAGTGTGCGCGGCGTCTCCCAGCTGCACAACACGTCCGTTTGGAGAAGTCCAGATGGATTGTGGGTCACGCCACATGAGTTTCCAGTCGATAATACCGTCTTTGGGAGTGGTGTTAATGACCCGATCCATAATTGACGGCCAGCCAGGAATGGAGGACGTGAATTTGAGTACATCTTCCGGGGAGGTGCGGTCATGCCAGGATTCTGCTGCTGTGCCGGTATCCTGTTCCAGACGCTGTTAGTGACGCTCTACACAGTTGGGTTTGTGGTGTACACCTTGTGCGTGATGAGCCAAGACATCATGTCCTCTGATCTCCATAACATCATATGCATATCTGGTCCCACCCAGATCTCATTCACACTCTTCCCATTTTCCAGCATCTTAAAACGCTCGGCAATCTCTACGTCAGCAATTGCAAGTTCGACTGGATATGCAGTCCGATAAATCGAAGATCCGCTGCTCCTGGCCCCGACCCTTTTCCCCACCACCAAGGCGTGAGATTCGTGCCAACACCATCGGCTGCCACAACGAGATCTGCTTCGAGCTTCTCCCCGTTATCCAGAACCACACTCCCTTTCGCTGATTCTTCAAGATACGACACCACTCGGTGGTTGTATTCGACTTTTACTCCAAGCTTTTCAAGTTGCTTCAGCAACATCGCATGGAATTTAGGTCGATGATGACGGTAGAGCCTCTTCGGCAAAATTGCCGTCGTCTTTGTGTCATCGGCTGAAAGAGGTTCCCATGTCATGGGTCCGGGTGGGATGATGCACTCGCCGGTGTGCTTGTGGTATGAGACCCATGGATCGTAGGCGATGCGCTCGTTCTCTTCGATCATGTCTGGCCAGGAACGGAAGGCTTTGGTGGCGCTGGGCCCAATGGTGAAGAAGTCGCCTGTTTCAATGGGACCCGGGCTTCTCTCCAGGATTCGGACGTGGAAAGGGTAGCATTGAAGAACATGACTAATGGAAAGCCGAGAAAGGGAACGTACAGTCGACAAAAGTTTCGCCAAGCCGTACCCGCAGTGGCTGCAGCACCTGTCGTAGGCGGCACGTTCAATGCGATGAAGCATGGCCAGTGTGTAACCGTTGCATACGGTCCAAGATACAATGCCAATACCAGCTTTACCTTACGTGGCAAGAAGATGCTCTTTCGGCTGGAAAATGTCATGGAAGAGCTGGAGTCTGGAGTAAACACTTGTTTCATACCAGCAAGTCTAAAAAAGCAGTTCAAAGGCCAGACGAGAGTGGACCGCAGGTGCGCCAATTTGGACCGGCAAAAGAGAATGGAGCTCAGCGCTATCTCGTCTCAAGCCACGCCTTTCTAAACACAACCGTGGCTCATATCCGGCTGTATTATAGAGGTATCAATCACGGCCAGTGTTTAGACGATAAAACAGCCATGGGCCTGTTCTCGCATGAGAATGACTCAGGCACTTCCACGTTCCTCTGGAGCCGAAGCCACGCTCCCCAATTCGACCGCCTTCATACAACACTCACAGGGTTTCCTTGAACTCCAGGATCTGCACCAACCGAAAGCTTCCTCCTTGAATACTACTCAAACGTGATCTGCCACGACCCAACACATATCCGACGAGATCATGAAAATGACCCGCTACCGTACCTTCTTCTCCGATCATCGCAAGAGTTCTCTACTTGGGCGTCCTGATGTCTGCTGCCAACTTGTTGAATTTGAAAGATCGAAAGTTTTCTATCGTGGCTCTAGAATATCGTAGTTTGGTTTTGCGAGAATTCAGGAAGATGATGATGAATGGGGGCAATGAGAGTGAGATTATCATATTGGCTTGTATGCTTTGTTCTTCGGAGGTACGTGACCAAAATCGCAATTTGGTATTGCGCCTCATCATTGGCAACTTTGGTAGGTTCAAACTGACTGGCCACAGATATGGGCGCAACAATCGAACTCATGGATGACACACTTCGCAGAATACCGTTATGTACTTGCACTTCTACAGAACCACCAGCAACGACCAATCAAATGCCAAGACGATTATCTCTACAAGTTGGGCTGCCGCTACTTTGCATACCACCTCGTTATTGCTAAAACTGCTTTCATGGCCGAGGACGGCATACTCGCAACATCGATGCCCTCTGAGGTGAATGCAAGCAAGGCATCCTCCTTGAACTTCGTAGCGAGAGCCGCATCAATAAGTCGGTCTTGGACATCAACGGCCAACTTAGCTCGATCGATGCCAGATGATACTCTCCATGACATCGATCCCTACTCGGGAGTTAGCAACAAATTGTTGCTACTCATCAACGAAATTGGGGACCTTCGACAGCAAATACGAAGACGATCATGGGCTCCGGGCAATTACATTGCCCGGGCTACGTTTCAGACCAAAGCCCTGCGTATGAAAAGCGCCCTCACGATTCTCCATCAAAAGCTTCCTGACTAGGTCTTAACCACCGATTCAGGGCTAGCAAAAAATTTGCAGCAAACTGCAGACGCATATAGACTCGCAGCTCTGATCCTGTTGCACGAGTCTTTCCCAACTGCTTCCACTTCGAAAATTGCCGACCTGGAAGGGGTGATTCCTGAGGTTGATGAGAACGCTAAGTACATTAAGGAAGTATTGGGATTAGTTGAGAAAGTGGTTTCACACTCCGAAGTCACAATTTCGTGGCCATTATGGCCTCTCTTCATAGCTGGATGTTGCACCACTGATGATGAGGACAAGATTTCGGTCTGCAAACTTTTTGATACCGCAATGCGGAAGCCAAGTTTAACCGTTCGTGCATATCCCCTTACAGAATGTTTCTTAATCATGCTGAATTATGCCCAGAATATCGCGCCAGCATTAGAGATCGTGCAAGCAGTATGGGCACAGCGCGACCTAGCAGCCGACGAAGAGGTCTGCGCTCGAACCCTTCGACGACGCCGCCAACTAGGTAAACATCAAGTCTCTTCTGATGAAAAGAGACGGAGGTTCAAGAGTTGCTATGATTGGGAACGTGTCATGAATTTAACGGGTTGCAAAATAAGCTTAGCTTGAATGGCAGATCGATGTGTCCTTAACTTTCAGTATTCCTAGCGCTTAGGATCACAACCGAACCTTGAAATCATTCATCAATCAGTCTCATCCTCCAGGGAGTCTCCTTAATCATATCTTTCTTTCTGCCTAAAACCAATTCTACCCACTAGCTCTCTTCCTTTCAGACGATTGTGATTATTGAAGTCGGCCCAGAATTCCAGACGGAACATGGAGGAACAGTTTTGATGAATAGCCCAACTCTTTCATACGCATCTGGGCGCGTCAGTGAGCGGTCCACCAGCAGATGATAGTATATGGTGTGCATTTCCTGGATCTTGAAGCCCGCCAGTCTCGATCTGTGTAATCATTAAAGAGAGTCCGACAGCTAAGCGGATCCCTGATTGCGATTTCAACACACCAAAACTCCCCACTTTCAAGTTCTCCGTTCATTATCGGGACATCTAATGCAGCCCGTTCTCCCTCAACCCCAGTTGAGCGGCAAGGTTGGTGAATTTGTCTCTGAGCTCATCGAATTAACAAATCCTATCTCTCATCGGTGGACACGGTTCCATCCTAAAATCTCATATTGTCTTGGTTGACAGCGGCCATAGGAGCTTCGAGTGTAATGAACCTGGAAGTAATTGCACCCCATGGATTCCTGCCTTCAACTTCGCAATGCACACCCATAATTTTTGCCTTTCTGGCGAACCAATCCTCTCCCAGTTTCCAAACGGGCAGCCATTTACTGTCCCAGTTCACTGCTCCCTTTAGGGAGGCCCAAGAATAGGGGCAATATAGGTTGCCGGTCGATATGGAGGAGCATACCTTTCCGAGCCATACGTTGAGTGCGACTATAAGAGCTCTTGGCGCAAGTCACATTTCCATAAACCCGCTAAATAGCTATTCCCTTCAACATGAGGAAAGTTGCTTGCCAAGCGACCAATGCTGGTAGTGTATCGGACTCGCAGGAGAGATTGCGAACTGAGTAGTATTGTAACGTTCTTCGCCAACTACCTGTCGTTCCCAGGCTACATATAGTGATATGCGATATAAGCGTCTTTCCTCGCCGATTTGACTGATACACCGCTTTTTGTAGGGAACACCACCAGGAAAAGTGTAATTTGAAAACTCTAAGGAAAATCCTATAACGTACCTTTCGAAATTGTTATATGTA
>NXFV01001019.1:0-21039 GCA_002803225.1 Gamarada debralockiae | reverse complement strand
TGTGGCGCATTGTGAAGGCCGCGGGAGGTCTGGTAGGACCAGAGCTCCTTGATAGCTGAGACATAGCCTCGTACGGTATTGTACATCAGGACGAGCTCTGAGCAGTCCTCGTCATCCTCGCCTTCGACAATCAAGTAAGTACTAGCCTCGACAGCCACAGCCGCTCCTGCTACTCCCTTCTGGCGCTTGTGGGGCTGTTCCTTTGCCGCCGCCGCCGCCGCCTTCCTCTTCCTCTCCTTCTCCTCGTCTAGCCGACGGCCCTTGCGCGGAGCGCGCGACGCGACCTCCTCCTTGATGAAGAGCAGCAGCTTGCCCTCGTCAACCCAGTCTCCTGGGAGGTACTCGCCGCTAGGAGGGAAGCCCTGCGCGGCGCACCAGGTCCTCCACTCCTTCTGCTTCGGGACGTAGTTCCTGGCCGTATTGGGCGGCCGGTGCGTACGGTGATACTCTAGCGTCTCATCGCGCGCTGCCTGGATCCTAGCCTCGAGCTCCTGGGTCAGCTCCTGGGTCAGGGGGGGAGCTGCTGGCGTGACTATAGGAGTAGCTGAGGGAGCCGCCAGAGGCGTCAGGAGGTCTCTGGCCGTACGGGCGCCGTGGAGCAGCGCGTCAGCTAGGATCGCTGCCATGATCGTGATCTTGATCGCTTTAATATGATGTGTATAGAGGCAGTATTAGCGTAGGTTATCCCTAGGGTCTTGACTTGAGAGCTTTGCGGGCGTATAAACTAGGTCAGGGGAGGAGGGCTTTATTAGTAGGCCCTGGGGGAGCGACCGCGGCGCGTTGGCGGCGCGCTGGCGACGCGCTGGCGCTGCCCTCCTGACATCACGTCTAGCGCCGTCATCGAACCATAATCTCTGCGAAATGAGCCCCTGGTCGGGAGGGCTTGGCGGTCACGGGGCTCGTGCCTCTGGGTGGGAAATTGGATGATTGCGGAGGGCCCGCTGACGCTAAGCGAGGTCCTCGATGACGCCCCGACCTCTGACACCAACCTCTACCTACTACTCACATGCTACTCCCCCCGCTACTACGATGTCTGACAAGTTCTTATTCTCTGGCCCAACCGATCCCTGGGGAAAGTCTCAGAGAGACCCTGTCCCTCCCCCACCACCTAACTTTGATCGTGTCATCGAGTATCGAGCTCCAAGCTCCGATTCAGCCTTCTTCCAGCTTCCTGTGGAGATTGTCGGTCGCATACTTCATTTTGTCGATCCTTCGTGCCTCCCAACCATGGCTTTGGTAAACAGAGAGTTCCGCCAGCTCGCCCGCTCGCGTCAATTTGCAGCTGTTCACCTCAACTTCAGTCCTACTTCAGTGGCTTTAGTTCACTTTTTGGTTTCTGAAACCAACGAAAGAATGACCAACAATGGATCAACTTCTCTGCCATCTTTAGGAGCTTGCATTAGGCGAATGACTGTGGCCACAAGTCAGGCTATCTTGCGGGAACGATTCAATATACCAGAGATTGAGCACGATGACCAGGAAGTCCGTCTCGCTCTTCACAAAGAGCAGGCCTCCAAGTGGCAACTCGCCTATACAGCAGTCGAAGACGTCTATCTTCCCCTAGTGAAGATCATCCTCTGTCATGGCCCTAACTTTACCACACCTAGAGTACCTAGACTGGGAAGATGGTGTCGTCCTCCAACCGTCTTTCTACCGCGCACTTGCCTGCTCCTCTATTCAGCATTTGAAGTTCTACCGTCCTATAGTTGATCCCGACTTCGAAATCGATTTGCCGCCAACTCACGCTTCCCGAGGCTGGCCGCTACGTACTCTTCACATGGAGTGGGGCCTGAACCTAAATTCGTGGGAGACCTCATCGACGACTTCCCTGTCTGCCAGTGTCCTTCGTCTCGTTGCACCTTCTATTGAGACCCTCATATGGTCAAACCTCGATGACAGAGATAAACAAACATTCGGACTCGGTCCCATACCAGACTTCCCCCGATTGCGGAACGTAGTGTTGGAACGGTTTATACCGTTGGCAGATACTTCAATTCTAGACGCTTTTTTACGAGCTAAACTTGTGAACCTGTCTCTTGACTCGTCCTGCGATTTAGCGAATATGGCTTTAGAGTCTCGGGGGTGTATTCCATCCTTGCAGTCACTCGCGATGAGGGAGCCTCCACTCAAATTCCTGCGAGCCAACACCCAGTTATCAAAGCTTGACTTTTGCTTCTGGGGTCTTTCCCCTGAAACGCTAGAAACCGAGGTCCTGCCACTCCTTCCAACTTTTCACAACCTCACTTCACTCAGAGTCTACTGGCCAGAAACTTGCTCCTCAGTACCGAAGACAGGACTTCGACTCCTCGGCAATTTACGCCCTCTCAAACAGCTTTTCATTGCGTGTAATAATGTGGGAGGTTGGCGCCGCAAGTGGCAAGTCGATCACGAAGAAATACGCGAAAACTTGTGCACTTTGCAACATCTAAAAAGACTAGCGCTTGACGGTGACACATACTCTCCAGGGGAACGTTATTATGTTGATACGTTTGCGACTGGAGATGACCTTGGATATCCGGGCATGGCTTTCGACGAGGTTCCATTCCAGGAAGGCTTCCCAATGATAAGTTCTGAATTAGGGAAGCCATATTGGGAGAAGCGGCACAGACAAAAGATGATGGATGAAGCCGAGAAGTACATTGATACTTTCCCTACTTTAGAATGGATCTTCTTGGGGCAGCGCGCAATGTGTATCGACGCAGGTAATGGCATGACGGGGGAAGGACGAATAACTTCTATAAGCGAGCTCCAGCGTGAGTATTGCTGTTTTCAAAGGATGTTTGGGAGGTTGTAGGTAGCGACAGTGTGGCTTCTAATTAGTGCGATTAGCGGCTGATCAATTAATTGGCCCATCAGCTGATTACTAATTAATCGCGATCGATTAATCGATTAGCCTAGCCTGGCCGTCTTAGTAGATCATAAAACCTTCCTTCTTTATTGAGAACTATTTTACAACTTCAGTAAGGCATTATCATATGGTAACTCTAAATTTTATTACAATATATACTCAAAAAGCTTGTTTAAAACCCCACCACTTTTCTAAGGTTTATGACATTCTATTATCTTAATAGTCTCAGGCTCCATTTGTCCCCTCTCCCATTTAATCGTACAATGTGCCACGGCCATGCTCACACAGGCACAGGCGCACATCATTTGACTTCCAGCCATGTGTGCCCTAAGCAAGAGTATATATAGTTCCTATGATAGAGCTCCTTCCTTCTTCTTTTCTTCTCTCCTTAGCTTTAGATTCTTAATCAAACCATAAATTTATGCTATTCCTTTATGTCTTATCTGTATACGGCTGCCATATAATCTAAAGCTTAATTATAATATCTGGGAAGATAGTAAATATCTCTGCTAGAAGTTCAGCTAGACTTCTGTAGAGTTAGTCTCAGAAGAAGCTAGCTATTCAACTTCTTTTTAGTGACTGTCTGCTCACAGAGTACAGCTATTATACATTCTTTTATATAGTTATAGTATAGAAAGGTTCCTCTCTCAGCTCGACTTTAGATGTGACGACTCCGGCAGTGGTTAGTCACGTGTATCATCAGATGGGTCAATGCGCTCGGGGTTTTAACTTGGTTTTGCGTATTCTAGTCCTTCTTCTCTCCTTAGCTATTCTTTTAGTTGGAAATACCGTCTTGATATGTCTGCTTGAGGTAGATTCGTGAGAAGTAGTAGTTATATACAGAATTAATGTTCTTCAATAATCTAGTGTCGCGAAACGCGACAACTTGCTTTTGCCGACTAAAAGCTGGAGGGTTTTAGGAGCGAGCCTTAGCGCCGACTGGTACACTGGCGAAAGTGCTAATTCTGAGTGGGGTGTTCAATTCACGTGCTTGTCATTAGATTGAAGTTCGGATGACGGCGATTGCGAACATTCGAAATGAGGAAGAAAATAGAGTATGCAAGGGGACGATGCATTGCTTGATGTTTTGATAGGTAGGTGAGCGAGTGAGGATCGGTTACAGTCCTCGCCCTCACAATGTGAGACCTCTTCACAAGTAGTCTCACAGGGAAACGCTATGTAGAAGGTACTGTATTCCGCGAGAATTCTAAGCTAAGGAGAAAAGGAAAAGAGGTTCTAAGTTACAGGAGCAGTAGATACTTCTAGAGCGCGCTAGGGGAGAGCGTCTGCTCAGATGACGAGTCAGTGATATGCGCTAGAACTATCACAGCGAGCTATAATAATATCATAATAGTACGGAGAAGTCGGTACGGTTTTTATATAATAAAATGTTTTGAGAATAACTGGCTATCGAAAGACGATTATGGACATTTGTTTGCTACTTTGTTCTGTCCTCGGTAATATTCGCCGACAATTCACCCCTGAACTTTTGCTACTCTTTCAAACGAGTTAGCCTCACGCTCTTTCACAAATTTGTCATTTGTAATTCAACGTCAGCGTATGTGATTGTTCCTTTCTTTCATTGGCCCGCTCGTACAGATGTCTTCCGCGGGCGGGGCCTGTCAATGTAGCTTCCCCGATACATGGATATTTTCTGGCTTACCGGCGATAATCGGTATCCCGAGTTATATTATCCAACATTAGAGTCTGAATTAAAGAGGTATAGACGCCAGAGTTTAAGCTGAATTTGGCAGGATAAACAGGGGTCGGACTTCTCTTTCTCTATAGATGCGCTTATAATGGCGTATGCGCCTCTCATTACCGTGATATTTCGTCGGGTCTCGGGGCAAGGTGGAGGGTGCCTGTTTCTAATTATTGCGTGATCATCTGTCTTGAATAGAAAAGCTGTGCCGTCGGAAAAGAGAAGAACTTGATGGGGAGAAATACATATAAGTATAGTACTCCTATGGAAAAAGTGATCAGCTTGCCAAAGCCTCTTAGAGACTCAGATCTTTATAAAAATGGCTCTCTCTTATAGCTTCTGTTTCTCCTTGCTAGCTCTTATCCCAACTGTTTACTCTACTCCCACCTCTAACTTCATGAACCTCTACCAATGTGTTGAGAATGCTCTTGTTGGAGGCAACGCCACTCGTCGAATGGTGACTCAATCAGACGATTATTACCAAGATGCAAGAGTTGGGATGATTATGTAAGTACTCACGACGATCTGCAATTCACTTCTTTCTTGCTCAACCATTTGTAACAGTCAGGATGAATACCCAGCCCTAATTGCGTACGCAATCGAAGTTCAAGAGGTTGTTAACCTTGTCGCGTGCGGTCACTCTACCGGTTATCAAGTTCAGCCTCGTACTGGCGCGCACCAGTAAGTGTCAACAGTTTTATGTTATAGTTTCCATACTCTGCTAATAATCAAAAAGCTTTGCTTCTTGGTCTGCTTTGAATAACAGTCTTGTCATCGATATGACTCACATAAACAGCTTCAGCCTGTCTGAGGACAAGAGGACGGTGACTGTCGGAGCTGGTATCCGCTTGGGATCTCTCTACACTCAGCTAAGCGAGCATGGACTTACCTACCACGGGGGTATTTGTGCTACTGTCGGCCTTGGTGGTTACATTGGTGTTGGTGGTAGGTAATATCCAGCACAGTACGTGTTTATGTACAACCACTTAACCCATGGGCTAATTTGGTCTCTTACCTAGGCTACAATATCCAACAACGCCAATATGGTATCGCAGTCGATGATGTAGTCTCCATGGAAATGGTTCTGGCCTCTGGAGAGATCGTCACCGCGTCACAAACTGAGAACCCTGATCTCTGGTGGGGAGCTCGAGGTGGTGGTGTTTATGGAGTCATCACTAGCATCACTTTAAACACACAGAATTTTCCCCGATCTGCTACTGTCAATATACAATTTTTAGACAGCACAACCCGATACGAGGTCACCAGGAAGTATCTGGACTGGGCTCCTCGCCAAATCGTCGAATTCGGCTCTCAAATCAACATGTACAGTGACCACACTGTTCTTTTGGGCTGGTTCATGGGCAAGGTAGAGAAACTTGAACAGATCAGATGACTCGGTGTTAAGCGCTTATTACAGACTTCCGAAGAGCTCCTTGAGATTCTCGCCGATTCCGGACTTATGAACATCCCAGGCTCTATCGTCAACATCCAAAACAACTGCAGCACACTCAACTCCCGAAACTTCTGGACCAACGACAGCGCCATTATCGACTGCAGCGACGATGAACTAGGTACCGCACCATTTCTCAGCGGAGATGTTGATTCACTAGTACTAAAAATATAACAGGTGCCGAAATTTTCGCCAAAACCTTCAACGTTGTGCCCCAAGCTTTCACCCCCATAAACCCCAACTTCGCCTTCGACGAAGTCCCAGCCACTTCCGAATATTCCCAGGCAGACGGCTGGCCTCGAGTGTACATCACAGACAAGAACTATATGATGCTCAGCGACAATCAATGGGACGACGAAGTTCTCCACGGAGTCATCGATCGCATTGGCAATCTTCCCGTCAGCCAATTTTTCTGGGCCGAATTGACTGCCTTCAACATCACTTCTCCTTACCCTGCAAACTACAGTGCCTTCCCATGGGAAGAATCTGCTTACGCATTAATGAGGGCTGAGGTTAACATCTCCCCAAATGCGACTCAGCAGGCGTACAACACGGCATGGTTTGACGACTTCGACTCTTACCTTGTGCCACGCATGGGGTGAGTGCCCTCCTGTCTTGTTGCTTTTGTCAAATTATATACTGATCGTGAGGAATAGCAATGCGAGTTACTCGGGATACATTGACGCCGATATCAAGTCGAACCCTTACCTTGCTTACTACGGCCAAAATGTTTGCAATCTTGTCAATGTCAAGAAGACTTACGATCCTGGCAACTTCTTCCGCAACCCCTTCTCTATCCCTCCATATACCCCCGAAGGAGTTACCTGCCCTTATTAGCTTTAATAAGGCTTGAAATAGTATAAGGTCTTGGCTTCATATTATACTACTGTTGGTTGGAATGCTGATTCCTTCCTAATTGGGTCTAGTCCGTATTTGGGTCTTACTCTAGAATAAAGGGCGTATTCCTCTCCTTGATTTTTTACGCTTCTTAGATATCAAGCTAGTCAAGAATTCTATGATATTTCGCCCGAAATCCATCCCAACTGACATCCCGGCTAATCTAGAGAGTCCAGACCTAGCATTCTCAGTCTGGCTGGAGAAATGCCTATAAAGAGAGAAGTTGGTAACAGCTAAACTTTATAATAGAAGTCTAGCTGACAGAATTAGAGTGACACTATAATTCAGGACAGTACATATTAACAGGTAACTGATATGCGAGTGGTTTAAAACCATGAAACCCCAGAAGATAAAGTGTACTAGCACATGAGACTGGACTAGTATAACTTAGTCAGCAAGACTTTCGCTTGGCCAAATGTGCCATATTCCCTTGCGGAGCTGCGGTATGCAATAAAACCGTGATCCGTTGGGCAAGTTTCCCTTCAGAAGTTTCCCCTTGGATGATATGGTAATTGTGCTTCAGACCTCCTAGCTTGTCACAGAATCATAGTTTGCTGGTAGGAGACCGATTTGGGGTATTTCAGCCAATGCCAGCTGGTCTCGGTGATAAGCTTCACCTAATTTTGACGCACACCTCAAGGCCTAAGAGTGCGTATTTGTACTTGTCTTCTTCGGTTTACTTGCGGGGCTATAAGACACGTATAATTCTGAGGCCGCCGGTAGTCGCTTAGTTGAGAGGGGTAATGGTCCGAGGGTGACGTGATAACTGTTTAGCAGATGACGAAAAAGTCCAGAACACTTTCCTCTCTTAAGGCCTTATTATTAGATTTCAGAGCTTTCCTTTCGACTGGAATTGCAAACTACATAGCTTTTCCCTTAATGCAGCACAGCTGAGTGTGCATGCAACTGTATATTTGAATGGCGAAAGAATCAATTTCATACACAGGGAGGAGAGGGATCCATTTTTATTGGATGTGCACAGAATATCAAGTGAGTCTAACCAAAGCTGTCGGGGAGCGATAAGGCTGTGGATAGGTTGAGAAGAAGTTGGGGGCTTTGGCAGTTCCCGCAGATGCCCTGCTTCCAAAGCCTCATTCACTTCATACGGCCAACCAAAACCAAGCACGTGTATTTAGTTAAGCTGCCACCCAACTCTTCGAAGACTGATTATTCAAGTAAGCCAGTAAAAGAATTCCCGCATGTAAGCCTCTACTAAAGGGTAAAGGTCGCAACCTATAATTAGATAAGACGCTTGCCGGGCCGGCTCCAATCAACTTTAGAGATCCCCGAGGCGCACATAAAGAGAGAATATGGCGGCCATGAGCGGTTTAAGCTCGATGACTGATCCGTAGCTTCGATGCAACTAGCTATCATATTGCCGGGCTGGTCAGCTTGAGGCTAGTTCTAGCGCGAGGAGTGGGAAGGAAAAGCGGCGCTTGGCCTGATATAGGGGGCGCGGTTGCGGGCTTGCCGTCTGGTATTTTACTAGTTTTAACGAGCCCACAGCAAACTGGCTACTGTTTCGGCTGGTTTAGTCGCTGTTTTCCGCAGCTGACCCGCCAAAATCTCAAGGCGGCAAGACCCTAGCCGACCGACTACTTATAGAAACACTGAAAAAAGAAGCGAACTTCTCTGATCATCGTTAGAAGCTTTCCTTTAAACCTCTTATACCCAACCAACCTCCTCCCGCTCCATTTCTCCCCTCCCCTCCACTCCAATGCAGGCTGTAGGCTCCTCCCGACATCTTCTACTTCCTCTTCTGAATTAATTGTTATCTTTATCATCTTCGTCTCGCTCGGTAGATCAAGTCGATATGCAGCGTCGCCAACGATCACCAAGCTCTTCCTCTGACGACGACAGCCGACGACTCTCACAGTCTTCTGTCCGGTGATTTCCGGTGCTGGCGATCCACTTTTCATTTTCCCGTCGCCCACTGGAACGTAGCAATTGTCGACCGAGGGAAACCGTTTTTCCTCTACCTTGACAGTCTGGACGCCCAGGAGGACGTCCCAGAGGTGAGGGGCAAAGTCGCCCTGAATCTCTTCAAAGAAATCCAGAGCGGTAATAGCGAATATATGTCAATAGAACTAAAACTTTATGTTATCAAGGTTCCATTTCAGTGACAGGGATAGAACAGTGGTCTTTGTGTCCTAGAGCGTGAGACTGTTCTTCAGCGAACTCTATAGGCCGCCGCCGGAGAAGATGTGGCATGGGGCCTACCCAGACGTCGAGTTTGATGAAGAGAGAGAAGATATAATGGCGTTACGGTGGCTTACTGCCACCCAGAACGAGCTAGGTTGTCCAGTGGACATTCGCTACCCAACCACGCATGCTTTCCCGTTTATGACTACAGATGCCGGTTTTGGAACACACGGGCCTCCTGATGAATTGAGTACTGCTCAACAATCCGACGAAGAACAATACTCGATGATCACCAGCCAAGAGTGCATCGAGTGGGAGATGGCATTTAACATCCAAATCCTCCGGCGGCTGCAGAGAATCCGCGAGAGGTTTGCAAAGAGAATAAGGAGAGGGCGGAGCAAACAGGTCATCTTCCTTCGCGGTCTCGAAAGAGCCATGGGAGCATGGCTCGGCGAGGTGGAAGAGCAAGCAAGGGCGTCTGAGAAAAACTTGAGCATCAAAAGCTTGGGAAAGCAACGCTTTGGGTGGACGATGTCAATGCGACTTGAAGGGAAAATGGTCTGCGCAGCGCTTGTCAAGAACATTCGTCAGTATAAAAGCAGGTGGAAAGAAGCATTCGATGGGGGCAAGAACCCGGATTCGATTCCCATTCCGCGCCTGACAAAAGATATGCTAGTCAGCATCATTCGACAGTGTCCAGGGTTCAAACAACTTGATCAGGTTGACGCTCGCTCAGGCTCTGAGTACAGGGACTGGCTTCTGGAAAACGTGGGTGGCCGCTTCTTCAAGACGTGGGCCGGCTTGAAAGAAGGTACTTCTTTGGGAAGATTGCACCTTGCGCACAATGGAATCACTCAGGCTGACTTGGATTGCTCGAATGAGGCATGGGCCCGAATCAAGCCTTTGAAGTTAACTAGAAAGTGTTTCAGTCCACCTTCCTACTTCGCTCCGGTTCCCAGCCTGATGCGTGCCTGTCACGCGCTGGGACATTTGCCACCGACCACCTCGTCCACGGAATACGAATCAGACCAACACCAGATGCGGGCTCGAGACGACATTTGGATTGCTCTGAATTCTTTGCCCCCCAGATTTCTTGGCTTCATCAAGAAAAGCAAGCACTTGAGTGTGAAAGAATTGGCCAAGATGATGCGCATTCGTCCCCATGGCGGCGATATGGATCAGTTTGCGCGGGACTGGAGCATGGCTGTACAGAACAGCAATGCTGCACCCGGGCACCTGGAGTTAGCAATCAAGCGACCAAACATCAAAAGCCAATCAACAAGCACAGCCGAAGAGAATTCGGTGGTGGCGGAGCAGAGTCCTAGCAATGGCGTTCCTAACTTGACGGACCCGTTGCTAGATACCTGGAAATGCCGGAACCTTGTCATGCGGCTTTTCAGCAGTAACCGGGTCAGGGCGCAATATCGTAACAAGGACATTCTGACAGTCGAGGATGTTGTGTCTGTCCTCCCCGGTCATCGTGTCACCAATACCGCATTGTACAAAGTGCTGGAAGTCTTCCATATCAGGAACGAATATGCGACGTTAATACCGCCGTCTCTCTTACTACGCTGGTACGAGAACCGGCACGATGAGGTAGTACGCCGGAATCTGATAGGTTGTCTAGAGCCTGCCAAAATGGCTCACCTCAAGACAGTCTTCATCTTTCCGCCACTCTTCGAGACTGTGGAAGCGTTGGCAATTTGCTCGCTGACCCTAGGTTACTGCAGCACCATGTTGGTTGGCACCACGAACGCTGCCAAGAAAACGAAGAATTTCCTTCGGGGTCTCTTCAAAAACATCTCTTGCTGGCCTTCTGAGTTCTCCTGGGAGCGATTTCATCATGTCCCGATTTATGTGGGCGGGGAGAAGGGCCAGGGTAGATGGTCCTGCATCAACAGTCAGGATATTGGCATCACTGTGGCTGGAGTGGCCCTGGACATCGCTTTCGCAGGATGCAGAGGATTGGGCGAGATTTTAGGGATAGGAGGAATCTCCGAAGAATGTCCTAAGGTTTCTACTGTACGGCACCATTGTTTGAATTGCCTCACTTCGTCGGTGTCGCCCGGATTGAATCGATCTGAGGTCCATGACGTTCCAGCGGACAACTGCAACAACTCCGCCGAGTTCGACCACCGTGAAGACATCGAAGTGGATCGGTCAGAAGATTTTGACGACCTGGAAGAGCAGCCCGGCAATTGGGACGATCATGAGAGCTTGGATAATCCCAACAGTTTGGATGACCGTGACCCTGACAACTCTGGAGACCTCGACAGCTCGGATGACCGCGACAGCTTAGAGGAATACGGCAGCTGCGACGATGTTGATCGATTGAGTGAAACGTTGGAGGCGTTGCAGGCCAATAGCACGAGCGAAGACCAAGATGAGACCAGTAATGGTTGTGCAATATTCGATCTCGGCGAGGTCATCAAAAAGATGGCAACGATTGACATGGACAACGCTGATCAGTTGGAGACGCGTATCGCGGCTAATCTAAGCCCAGCAGAGCGTCAAAGGTGCGCCTTTACCTCAGAAGATGAGACGCGTATCTTATCATCGTTTCCGTGTGATGACCAGTCCTGTAAGTCTGATCCTTGAATCTCTTTGCATGAAAACATGTCCCTGTACATTGGCTGCGAAAGCTAACTAGTCTCCATAGTCAGTATTCTAGAAGAACAGCCGGACATTCGTCAATCGGTAAAGGCCCATCGCGCTCGCTACTTGGACCTCATTACACGCCAAGCCCAATTCATGCTCGCAATTGGGTCAAGGAGGGCATGTCCTTCTGACATGCGAGGGTGGTTTCTTGTCATTGTTGCAAACGCGTCCCCGGGGTCCAGAGAACGGCTAGTTCGGCTGCTTACACACCCTTCCGCCCACCCACTATACCTGCAATACTTGCTGGAGAAGGACACTTGGACGAGAGACATATTTGGGTCGATTCCCAAGATTGATATTGAGAATCCCGAGACCATAGGTTCATTCCTCTCGGCCTACGGGGGCATCGCTCATTGCCCTGATGACACCTACATATATACCGGCAGTGCAACATCGACTCGCTCCAGGAAATGGCAGCCGGAGGTCGGTGAGGCCAAGAGAATGTTTTACGGACATAGAATGGTTCTCAACAGAGGTCATGACGAAATCGTCCGCCGACGGACCCAAACCCTCGAGCCCCTGGTGCTGTACATTCACGACTTGATGACACGCCCTGGGACCGAGCAGTTCTTCTTCTCGATAGCGCGGTGGCCAGTAACGCTCGATGAGTCAACAAACCGGAAGATCGCGGCATTGGCCTATCTAACGGAGAATTACTTCATGATATATCTCGGATGTTACGCCAAGGGACAACCACCGCGGGTAGGATCGTCACACCACCTTCGAAGGTACTGGATCCAGAGCCACGTGATCCTCGAACAGCTTCGGCCTCCTCAGCTTCCGGAATACCCGTGGAAAGGAGCAAACAAAATGCTCCCCCTACTGCAAAGGCCAACTCCGCTGTGGGCTCTGATCAATGCCTCGGGCGAGTTGGGCCCTGCTTTCGCAGCTCTGAGGACCTCATTGCTGGAATACTTTCGCACCACTCGTGCCACATGGGTGTCAAAATCCATGAAAGACAAGTTCCTGTCAGAGAGTGGGCTCCAGATTTCCGAGCTGCCCAAAGGGTTCGTGAGACATCTCGTCCACCAGGAGTATGCCGCGATTTTGGAAGACCATGGTCTTGACTACATGACCCAAAGTCGAAACAGGATGAGGAAGCTAGCGATCCTCTGGGTTGCGATCATCAGGCACGCCAGGGAAATGGAGTTGGTGGATGGTCCCTTGGATAGCCGCTATACCTTAGAAGATGAGGGTCTGGACTGGGGCAGAATCTCTCGAATCGCTCTGGAGCTGGCACCACCTGACTTGCGAGACATGTACACCAAGAGTTTCTGCTTCAGTCAGTTCCACAGCACAAGCACCCGTTTCTTCAGTCAGCAAATGTTGTACTCATGGAACTGGGACCGTTTGGAATGTAAGTACTTCTTATATAGTTGTCACCGCAGTGCCTGACCTTCCTGCGTAGCCGGAGTGCCGAGTTCATTTGAGTGCTCGTCAAGGGTCCAGCACCCTCTACGTATCCAAAGCAGATTGGAGGCCATATGCCAGTCCCATATTCATGCCACCATGCGGGGTCTTGTTCACAGAGCCTCAGGAGACATCGTCAAACCCACAGGCACTGTGAAACACAACTTCCCCATGTCCCTCCTAATACCCATCATCATCGAGCAACTCAAGAGGGATGTTACCCTTTGCCCATCAGTTGAAATAGATGAGACAGCTTGCAGCCATCATGCGATGCGACAGTCCGTCATTGATCAAATTAGAACATGCAAAAAACAGCTTGCTTCCGGTGTGTCTGAAGCTATATGGGATCTTGCAATATGGTCACGTGATAGACGAAAAGGGTAGGAGAATGTGATTGGATTATTAAGGTATAAAGATACTGGAAATACTGAAGATGCTGGAGATTCTCTAGAACAAACCAAGTACAGCAGTCTGTACTTATAGACAGGAATCCTCCCTATGACTTCATGGGACGCGTCACACAGTTACGCCATGTGATGGCATGTGACGCCATGTGTCTCAACAGTCAGCACCGAGAATCCCGAGTCACTGATTACTCGTTCCAACATGGGACCAGTGGGCGAAGCTAGAGCAAGTGAACTCAGAATGGCTCCGGCCCAGCTTGGACTTGGACCAGGACTTCCGCGAACTCAGGCTGGCAGAGCAGGCTCGAGAGGAAGTGTGCCCTAGACGCCAGGAGGAGAACGCCGCAGCTTCTTCTACGTTAGACGAGATTACTCAAAGTCACCTCGGACTCTTATTGTCTAATCGACCCAAGCACGTTATGGTCATGGGCATAAAGTCAGGAAGCTCGAAACCGAAAGGTTCGAAAGCCTCCGCCGCCATCGAAGAAGGAGAGAGGCCATTTGAGATTCTCGGCCCCGACGGAAAACCAGCAAGGGCAACTCCGTTCAAGTTGAAGAAGCAACAAGTTTTGACTCGCCAACAGGAAAAGCCATCGCCTCCGTCCTCCAAAGGAGCCCAAGGTCCGCCTGCCTCACGTCCATCTTCCTCCGCTCTAACTTGCAAGCAGAAACGGCCACGGTCTTCGGCCCTCTCAAGGGCGCAAGACTCCAAATCCCCGAGGCCGGCACCCTCCCCCTCACCGCAGAAGCGGAAACGGTCACTATCTTTATCCTCGTCAGAAGACCAGGGTTCCCGGTTCCAGGGGCCGTCTTTCTCCCCCTCAACTCGCAAACGGAGACCGTCACCACCTTCGTTCCCTTCAGAAGTCCAAGATTCTGCACGGATTTCCGCAGACTCGAAGGAGGACTTGGGCCTGGCCGAGAAAGCGAAACGTGAACGTCTGAAACAGTTCTTCGAGGATAGAAAATGCATTCAATGCGGTGTCTCGGTGCCAGACATCGTCACACGGGCTGCCTGCACATGGAGATATAAACACCTCAGTAAGTGCCTCGGCAAGTGCGACAGATGCAGAGATCAGAATCTTGTCTGCAGTCTCCTTTTATGGAGCAAAACTTGCTATAACTGCTCTGAGGCTGGAGTTAAATGCTGCAGAACGATGTCTGAAACTCAAATTCGGGAGCATTTTGCTCTCTCTGGCACGTGCAGTCGGTGTGGACACTTCGAGCAGGCCGTGCACATACATGAGGTTAAGTGCGGTGGAAAATGTCAGCCCTGCGCTAATGCAAACGTGCCTTGCACAGCATTCCATTCAGGAAGATGTGGTCGCTGTCGAGAGCTTCGCAGGCCCTGCGGTGGTCGCGTCACCCACGCAAACTTGACGAAAAGCAAATCTGAGGCAGGGAAGCGGGTGGAATGCGATCGGTGCGGCCAGGAGATATCGATACATTCAGACGCTTTCAAAAGACATCGTGCCTACTGTCAAGGGAAGTGTGAGGGCTGTCAGAAGCAACGGGTTCCTTGCGTGTTCGTCCCAGGCCAGCGGCAGACACCGGACACTTCAAGTTGCATGAACTGCAAGAAGCAAGGGTGGAAATGCACTGGCCGCATTACTCACATCCAGGAGGCTACCGGAAGCATGAAGCTATGTCCACGCTGTGGGGTATCGTTCCGGGACTGGGGTGCGTCTTTCAAGCACCACGAGATTCGTTGCCGGGGCAGGTGTACTAGGTGCCGGGACCTTGGCTTGGACTGTGAGAAAATAACGGGTGGCGGCTGTCAACCCTGCAAGCAGGCCAAGGTAAGTTGCAGTGGTGGTGTCACTCACAAGGACATCGCCATCCTGAGCCACCGGCTGCGCCAGAAGTAGCTCTTGCCCCTTAGCTGGTGTTGACATGGTGGCGCCAATATGCGGCTAAACTGTTCTGGCTTGCCGTCGGAGAAGGAGATGGGAGATGGGATTACCGGAACATACCTATGGCACTTTCGACAATGGTTTCTGACAGTCAGCCAACGACCGACCCTTACAACAAGGTCGTCACAGTGATCCTGCGAAGACCTGACTCATTATGTCTTTTCCCTTTGAATGGCACCGTTCTGGAACCTATATTGTTTGAATTATTGTAGGAATCTGTTTTGGTGAGTCGCTCAGCGACGATCATAGTAGTCTTAGGGACCTGGACAACCCCCGGGTCGTGGATAACTTTTCGGAAGCCGGATGTTCTGCATTAGTGGTGGCAGCAGCTACCGTCGAGACCGACAGGAGGGGAGATTAATCATAGATAGCTTTTCTTCAATTCATCGTTGAGTTGCCCCAAGTTGCTTTGTTTCTGGTACTTTATGTCAAAACCGACTCTAGCATCCGAAAACCTCGAGGTATCCCTCAAACGCCAGAAATCTTGGTTACTTGCAAGCGGCTGCGTCCAAATCCACCTAAGATAAGATCTGGGCCTCAAAGTCACATTTGCATCGGCTTGCGAAGACCAGTCTTGATTAGCAGTAATGCGGCCGGCTGCTCCGGTTTGTTTGGAGTCCTTGGTGGGTAAGGTCCCCAGTATTCTAGCATGACAGACCCCGAGTCAGTCTCTTAGTCAGCAGCTACTTCTATCCCTTGAAGTGAACACCTATTCCACTGCCTTACTTTCCCTAACATTGGTCTTGTACCGGGAGATCAGACTTATGATACAATCAGGGGTACTCGGTGAGGGTGCAAACCCCTGATCCGGATGCCAAGAAACCGTTGCCTCTATAACTACTAGCTATATGTATCTTTTTGGCCTCTGAGCATAGATTTCTTTCTTTTGTACAGTACAATCAATGCACGCATACTTTATTATGCATCTGCAGTAACGGTCGCGCCATATGCATTGCTCTTTCCGACGTGACAAGACTGAACGATGCGACACCTAGCATGAAACCCCTGATCCATTCCCCAAATACACCATCATGGGAGACGGAAGCGAGAACAACTATCGCAAAAGGAACCCATGCTTTTAACTCCTTCTTTAGCGATCCCCAATCCAGATATCCCAGCTTCTTTGCTCTTTTCCTTGTTCCTTAGTCCTCTAGGCTCTTCAGCGCCTCCTCCAGGGTCCTTCCCGTCAGCCGTTTGTACACTTCCATATAGCGTGCCTTTGTCTTCTCTACGACTTCGGGGGGGATTTGTACGTCTAGCTTTCCCTTCTATATTTAGCTATTAGTCTCTTATCAAAAGTCGGACCGGAAGGTTGAGGGGGCGTATTCTCCTATGCCCCAAGTCATCGCAAAGGAGTCGACATCTTATACATACCAGACCGTTCGACGTTAACCAGTCCCTAAGTACCTGCTTGTCGACTATTATACGTTAGTATTCTATGCCGAGACTTTAACCTCTAGTTCCTGGGTTCTTCTCCAAGACATCTCGCTAGCATATAGTGAGGGCAGGAGATTCGAGAGGGAATAGGATGTAAGTGGCACATACAGGAGTCCTGCTCGCGTCCGACTGCGAGTCATGTCAGCGATTCTGTAATGTCGAATAAAAGTGATAGAGAAGTTTAAGAGTAGCTTAGGTGATAATATTCGTGCTTAAGTTTTCCCACCGGTTTTACCGGCAAACAGGGGCTCATCGCGGGGGAAAGTCTGCCCTGTGGCAGACGGGCCAAACAGGGAACGAGGAATGGATATGCCGCCTAGCCTGAGCCAGGTGCATAAAGCACATACCTTGGTAGTCGGCTTTGCTCCAGAAGCGCGAAGAGTCGGGCCTTGGCATCCCCATGTCAGTATTTCAGACAAACGGAGAAACCCGGGGTCATATCCGAGAGGAGTCTCTCATCATGCCCTTGACTTAAAGCCGGAAGGGAGGTGTTGCAATTCAGGGGAAACGCACGTGAGAACCTCGTCCACAAGGTAAATCTCGTCGGCTTCCTCATCTAAACCAACCTCGAACTTAGTATCTGCCTGTAGAGTATACTGTCAGCGTTTTCCTCACACAATAACTAAAGGTTTTATTCTGGAGCTGAGCTGTCCTCGCCCTGCCCGGAGCTCCTGAGAGCTGGACATAGGGGGAGAAATCACGATGGGTGAAAAGGGGACTAACTATGAGTATACCGCATTCTTCTGCGTACGCGGCCCCTGCTTTGTAGCATGCGAGCACCAAATCCTCAATGCGTGAGGCATACTTATCGCCCACAATCACCCTCGCCTGAGCTGGGGAGATGTTGACATCCTTCTGCCCGAGCTCTGCCTTGGTGGACGGCGTGTATATGGGCTGAGAAAGCTGCTGGCAGCGCGAGAGCCCCGCAGGTTGCAGGAGACCGTGAATTGTCTGGCTCTTCTCGTACCTGTACAAAGGAGTTAGAAGGCTAGCGGTCACCTCCATTGAAGACAGGACGACACTGACTCTGACCACGCGCTCCCCGTAATGTAGCCGCGTACTGCTCCACTAGAATGTCAGACTATCTTCCGAGATAATGTTCTTGTGTCGGCGGGGGAAGTCAGGATTTGATCGGAGGGGGTTCAAATAAGGTACTTGCCAATCGCCTCAATTGGAAAGATTTTCAGACGACTGCCGAATTCAGATGTCAGCATTCCCTGAAAGTGATCATCATTGAATTGCTGTGCGTAGTGAAAAGCAGTCTGGGCGTCAACAGGCCATTTCTGGGGGGCCTTCTGCTCAAAGACTTGCTTCATGGATACGGGCAGGAGGGGCTATATCAACTCGGGAAGCCATACCGAACAGTCATAGAGCGCCCGCGGAGCATGCGTCGCTCATCAGGAGTGATTATGCCAGGTGCTGGCGGTGGGTTGAGGCTGAGAAAATGGTGCTTCAAGCCTGGGACCCGGGACGAGAGCACCTCGAACCATTTCGCCGACAGCAGGGTCAAGATAAGTCCCTTCGAGGATATGCCGTTCTACCATAGTGCATGTTAGCATCTCTAGGAAAGGAATGCTCTGGAGAATATGGAATCGAATGCGAGGTCTTCTGGGGTCAAGAGACCATTGCCAGGAGTCTCGGACAAAGGCTCATTCCCTAGATTGACTAAGAGAGGCACCCTTGAGTCGTTTAAATGGCTAACCTTGAGAATGACGTCGTATGCGCTTATACGATCTAGGAACCGTGAGATTTATAATTTGAGAGAAGACACGGGAAGTGGTTCGAGAGGAAGACATACCTGAAGTGACGAAGAGAAGTGTGCGGTCGTCCGGGAGGGAGAAAAGGTCCCTGCCACATTTAGATGTCAGCATTGCCTGAAGTTCATTGTGAAGAGGTGATAAGTTGAGGGGTGGTGTCTTATGGCAGATCCTCTTATCCGACCTAGAGAAAACACAGCGGAAGGGGCAGGTTCAGACACGCAAATTCCATACCTGACTTTGCCCTGGGACAGCCTGGGAAGAGAGGTGAGGAAGATTGTGGTGAGGGCCTCGGAGGACATTTTGGTCAATGTGTTCGGTGCGAAGTTCGAGGAACGAACGATTTTTTGGTTGAAATGTCAATCCCTGTATCAAGTCGCTTAACTGGAGTTCAAGCCCTCGAGCTAATGCTGGAGGACGCACAAATACACTGTATTCTGCTGACAGTATTTATGTACTTGTAATAGAATAATTCGTGAAAATACACCTTCAAAAAATACACTAAATTCGTGCATTTTATCCTTTTTCCCCTTTCTGAAATTCTGAAATAGTCATCATGTGCGTAATTTTTTTTTTGCTTTTCACGTGATCTTCCATCCGGTGGCCCGAGCGCAAAAGAGAGTTTAAACAGGGGGGAATTTAATTAACAGCAAATTACTCGCATAACACCCAAATTAATTTTAATGACCCGCATAACACCCTGAATATCTACACCACTTTAACCCCTTATATTGTAGTGGGGTTTTGTGGTCCATGCGCACGTGGTTCGCAGACACGTGACGCAGGACCAGCATAAATATTGCGTTGCACATGTACTTCATTCTTTAGGCAGTTCATACTCCAACAATACATTCATTACCTTGATGCGCGGTCACCCTATTACACAAGAGTGCTAGCCTACGGCTCGCACGAAGCCTTTGTACTTTTGTGATGGCTGGCACATCACATGACGTATTTGCGGCGGGAACCAGCGGATAGTCGCGCAAGGGTCGACCCCAGTACTATAAAAGTCGAGGCTTACCCTCTTCCTTTCCTTTCCTTCTTTCTTTAGCTTAGTATTTTCTAATAAACCATGATCTTTGAACTCCGCGCTTCAGACCTTTGCATTGATCCCATCGTCACAGAATATATAGTAGAGTATACGTATGGATAGAGTATACATATGCATAGAGCATGTATACAGATAGAGTATATGTACGGATGGAGTATACATACGGATGGAGTATACGTATAGATAGAGTATGCGTACGGATGGAGTATGCGTACAGATAGAGTATACGTACAGAGGAGTATACGTATGAAGGGAGTATATATACAGATCAAGTATATATACACATGGAGTATGCATATATTGTAGAAGGAACGAAATGCGAGTATAAGCGCGTCCCGATTGCGCTGTGTATCGCACGTGCTCTCAGTGAGGGATAAAACAAAAACAATGTAAAACGAAGGTCATGTGCTCGAACACACTACAAAAACGTATTAGAAAAGAAGTTGTATAATTGTGATGTATATATAGGTATCTAGGTATAGTTCTAGCTGCGCAAGATAAAATATACCCGGATAGCACGTGATATCTAGCTAAGCGAGGTTGGCCTTAACGTGACCGATTTCCCTACTACATTCGTCCCCTCTTATATTCGTACTTGCCCTTAAGTACTAGAAAAGAAAAGGAAAAGGAAAAGAAATTATATAGAAAATAGATAATTAAAAAGAAATATTACTCTATTAAAAGAATCCCTCCTCCTGTAATTACTACTATAATTATATGATTTTCCCTCGATATTAACGTTATTAACTTTATTATCTTTAAACCCTTTAAATAAAGTAAATAATCTAAGTATTAATACAAGCGAGTCGTAATTAGCTCGCCAGGCTCTTATAATTACCTCCTAATTTCTTATAAAGAAAGAGCTTTTAAACCTCTCTTCTTTAACTCTTTAATAACTTTAATAACTTCTTTAATTAACTTTAATCTTATTAATAACTTTATTAATAATATTTATTACTTTTTAATTAAATAATTAATTTATTAAGATTTTAAACTTTATATTACTTATATCTATCTTTATAAAGACTATAAGACTAATCTTATAGTATACTCTATAGTCCTTTAATTTTATAAAAAAATTTTCTCTTTATATACTAAAAAAATAATTAATTTTACCTAACTTAATAATAGTAATAATAAGACTTTTACTCTTTATAATAAAATTATTATTTATAGTAAAATATAATTTATTAAATTCTTTACTTTTAGTTTAGCTATAGTTTAAAACTAGCTTAATAAAGTTAATCTTTAAAATATAAGAATCCTTAATTTAATTAATAGTAAAGCTATTAGACTTTTTAATACTTTAGTTTAATTTTAAAACTTAATTTAGAAAACTATAATAAATATTAAGAAAAGAGATATTATCT
>NXFV01001055.1:0-36153 GCA_002803225.1 Gamarada debralockiae | reverse complement strand
CGGAAGGTTATTATTGATGAGATCATAGCTAGGGTTGGGAATAGCCTTAGTGATCCAGAGGCAATTGAGGTAGTCGTAGAGGCTATAGAGCAGGAGCGCGTACGTACGAAGGCCTCCCTTGACAAGGTCATCAAGGGGATCAAGGATGTACGGAAGAAGGCGCGAGCGCAGTAGGATTAGTATAGAAATTAGTATAGAAATTAGTCTTTAGCTAATTGTAATATTTGTACACTTATATTGTAATGAGTAGAGCTCAGGAGTATAGTGGGTATAGTAAGTAAATAGTGTGCGCTGTATATACTGTACACACTGTCTATACGCTGTAGTACAGGCTCGCCTCACTATATTTTTAGGGGCCTTTAGCGCACTTGCGCCAGCTAAACTTTAGGGCCACGCCACGCACGCAATCCTAGGCCAAATCGCCTCAAACTCGAATGCGCAAGCTATCTATATGTGACTATAAACTATCTTAAGTCTTAGAGTCGTACGACGTAGGGTCGCGTTGATAGTATCGTGCGCAGCGTCGTGGTCATTTTGTTGGGGTGATATCTACGGCCGATTACAGGATTAGCGGGGTCATCGGGTGATCCGCCACCGGGCGCCCCCTCAGATATCTTTATGCTCTATCCCTTCGTCTGTCAGAAATTGTCTACGCTAGTAGGGGTGTAGCTAGGGACCTATAGCACCCTATTTGTACAATTTACACAATTAATTATTAATAATTAGCATTATTTGAATAGAAACACTCTTAACGGTCCTCTACACACAATACAACATTACAGTACAAGGCAAGAATAATAGTCCTGTGGGAGTCACAGTGCCAAAGTCCGCATGGGCTGTTTGACGGTGAGCTGTGGCAACTAACTAACAAAAATACAGCTTAATGATATGAATATGCCTGCGACTCTAAAACCATAGCTTGTTCAGATATATACGACGTCAACGCAATCCTCTGAATTATCTCACCCTCTCAAGGTTATAATAAAGTGCCAAAGTGAGCTCAGTCATCCCCTTAGAATAGTGTCCGACATGCCGTGAGAAGATCGTATCCGACCTTGCCAGCAACGCCGAACAACGCAAATTGGGCAAACCAAGCGCCAGCGCCGGCATACCTCCCCCTAGCGTTTTTGTTGCCAGACCTTGTATAACCAACCGCATACAATATGCGGCAGACACTCCACACTACTCCGAGCACAGTGCTTGTAATTGGGTGCTTCAAATCATCAATTAGAATAGCAGCCAAAACTTGGGTATTGTTCTCGAGGAAGTTGTAGTGGGCCGGTTGCGAGCAGTTGAAAAGGTACATAGCGAGCTTCTTATCCTCTGGAGGAGCATGGGCGATCCATTCGGCATATGCGTTGGGCTAGCTGATACCAGATATTTTGCGGAAGACCAAGACACGCATGCTGTGCCGGAAGGCGAGTAAGAAGGTTTCTGTGGCTATAAGGAGGACATATCTTCAGATCCAGTTAGACAGCCCGTCTTGTCTTGAAATCAGTAGAGATTACTAGGAACTGTCGGATGGGGAGAAAAGTCTGTAGAATAGAATCTAAGGTAGGAGACTAAATACAATGGGAAATGAGGTGTGGAGCTAAAAATAGGTGCCTTATGCACTAGTTCATCTGACAGGAACTTACCTGTATTCCTTAGGTACTATGATAGTCGCCATCTTGTATCTGTCTTAAAGGCTAGGTTAAGAATAAAGAGACCAGAAATATTAGTCAACCGATGACCTAAAGAGTGATTTCCTTGACTTGTTGTCGGCAACGAAGGAAGAACAGATTCAAGCTCCAAATATATCGACTGGCAGGTACATCTTGCGTTGATGCCTGGCGCTAAACTAAGTATAGAAAGTCGGCGGAGATCCGTGCACATCGGGGCTGACATCCTTCCTGAAAGGAGTTTAAGATGAAGTCGATTTTGCAAGTGACAGTATTCAACCCTTCAGCAACTTACACCCGATTGTACACATGGGGATTCTAGAGCGGTACTTTCGCGAGGTTGTATATAACCTTGTACATACAGCATCAGTTTCAGGCCGGTGTTTGATACAGTATCGAAGGGCAAAATGATGCAAAGGTACAAGTTTCCACTAGTATCGAATAGTATCGAATCGTATCGAATCGTATCGATCGCGATTAGTTTAAAATTAATACTTACGGGGGCATTACCACTAAATAGACCATAAAGGTTTAGCGAGATTAGTGGCTTTCTAGCCTATCGTTTAGTGGTTAAGCCCCTAAAAAATTACCGATGATATCGAAAGGGCAAATGATACTTGGCCGATGTACCTTGTATCATTTGCCCTGCGGATACTGTATGAAAACCAGCCTGATCAGTTTGCAATTGATACACCACCATCTGTCTCTGGGTCTTGTGCCTCTTTACTACTGTCTGGCAGGGGTTTTAGCAACACTCCAGTCGGAAACTGTCGCGAACACAGCCTTACCCAGGGAAGATGACGTCTCAATCTACAGAAGTGACCGATAACGAAGATGTGAAAGAGTTACTGAAAGGTATTGTCAGCGAGTTGAAAAAGATTGGGGTCCATCTTGCTCGGCAAAGTGAACAGATCCAGCAGCTGCAGGTCGGCCGCCAGGTTATGAATCTCGATTTAACAGGAACAGAGGCAAATTACTTATCGGTGAGTTCAAGAGGTCCAGTTGCGGGTTTTAATTCTCAAAGGTCGACAGAAAACTCAAAGCTCCCCGTTTAAACGTTCTAACAGAGCCGATTCAAGCCGGCTGTTGTCGATAGAGAACCGACTTGGGCCACTTCTGGAAGAAGGGTTGAAAAGATACAAGTCAAATGCGGTACCCTACTGGAGTACATTATATGGCACTCACTTGACCGATGAAGAGCATATCGATGATCCTGACGAAATAATCCGAAAATCCGAATGGACGTCTATCACTGGTGATTGTTGGAAGATCCCGCATGAAAACAGAGTTACCTTCTGTTTTCTTGCGCCTATGTCTGATTCAACAATTCTGATCAAAGTTCGGAACTTTTTGCTGCATTTTCATAAGTCTGATGATATCGAAATGCAGAGAGGCAGCTGCTTTAACGTCTGGGATTGGTTTGACAGGGGAATATCCGCATATTGGTTCCCTGGCAGTAAAATACCCGAGCTCACACAAGAAGGACTGAAGAATTTAAGGATGATGGATGGAGTCCGTGGGACTTGTGGAAGTTCAGCCACGCTCTCTCCTCTCATTGCGCCTTGGCGACGAATAATGTATGTCCGTATTAATCTTAGCTGGAAGGCACTGCTGACAATGTGAGAAATCTGCAAGGTTTAACTACTCTTTCAAACCACGGAGAATCCTTCATTCAGGAAGATCCTAGTCCAAGCGATCTTTGTCCATTTCTATTCTCGGATTCAACGGAGACAATCTTCCACCAACCTACCGATGAAATGATATGGCGTGCTGTCGAGTACCACCTGAGATGCCAAAGAACAGTACACACACATCATTCTGAAATGGAAACCTAAGGTTGTATACTATTCCACATCACATTCTTCGAGATCTTGAGACCTAATGCCAGGACGAAGATTGATGGAATTATGGCCTTGCGGAGAGCTTCATAGCGATGGGCGAAAGAATAGACTGAAGCCTCGCCAAATTCGAGAGAGTGCTTTAACTGTAAGTCTTTGAAGTCTAGCGTTTGGAGCCACGGAACTTGCTCACAGAAATCTTATAGATCATGGCGATTCCTAACAGTGGATTGCCAACCTCAAAATTCCGGGCAATTTTCTGGACAATGATATGCCTCCGACCCTTTCAATTTCCCCATCTCTATTACTCCGAGAAAATCGACGACCTTGCTAGAGGGCATACCCATGAAATGATAGACGAGATGAGCGACTTCATCCATAATGCCCTACTGGCAGTAGTCAGTCGATGGGAAGAGATCGCAGAGTATTTTGACGAGATCCTTAGCGAAAAGAAAGGACTGTTGAACCCCCAATATCACGACAGCTTGTTGACTGACGATGAGGCATTCTCAAGATCCAAGAAATACTTCTGGGCAATCGGCTTTCTTGAAGAAGCTGGCAACAGTATATCAGACAACATTTCCCAGATGAAGCGCTTTGTAGAACTCATGAAATTGAACCCACCTAGCACGGAGATGGCACGGAGAGAATTCCATCACCGAATCAAGAAGCATGGCCTCACTATTCAAAAACTACAACAACTGAAAATAAGATTTCGATACAAGAAAGAAGAGGCAATGGCTTTGAGAGATGGCGTGGGTTATGAACTTCAGACAACTGAGACCCGCCGCTGATGAATGTCTGCAGCTGTTTAGTGCTAGTGCCGTTATGGAAAGTCGAACTTCCACGCAGCTTGGAGAGAATATTAGACTCCTCACTTTTGTGAGCATCTTCTTCCTTCCCCTCACGTTTTGCACTGTAGGTTTCTCACTCCCTGGTCACGACAACTTGGTTATCTTTCCATATTAGTATTTGGCTGACAGATTTTGTGCCTCAAGTCCCTCTGGAGTATCAATGATACACTGTTCAGCTTGTCAGCCTTTGCGGCTGTTCTTCCCATTGTCAGCATTTGCACATATACCTTTGTCTTCAACATCAACAACATTGCTTCCATTTTCAAGCCAATAAACCGGCCGTCGATTATCCGAAAGTTTATAGACTCCCATATCAACGAGATGCGCAACGATGAGGAAATTAAGTGGAAGGAGCGGGGAGCTGCGTTCGATAACCTTGGGATTTTCCACGGAGGGAAAAGCCGTCCATCACGCTGGCGGATTCTGCACTTTGTCGTGCGACAGCTGTTTCGCAAGAAAAGGTCATTCATGCCGAATATTGGAATGCTGATACCACAACTACCACGGAATTGGAGAGGAGTTGGAGTGTCGGAGGGGCAGGAGCCTCCCGTCTCCCTCGGTAATATTGGAGACATCCATGTGAGGGTTCAAGTCGACGTTGAGAGCTGTGACGCATCGCAAACAGATACGTAGCATATAGCTTTAGCCGGAGGTTTTCATTAAAAATGGAGAATTGAACCATCTTCTGTAAACCTGCCCATTCTACAGGATACGCGCGCACTATAAATTAGGTAATCTCAGACGACATTTCTAGATATCCGCCTCGGATGCGGTTAATCAGCATCGCCGCTCTGCTTAGGCACTAATCACCCTCGCCTCACCCTCTGCTCAGGCTGCTCAGTCTCGTTCTTGCTCTCCCTCCTAGTGACCAATCATAATTTGCTTACTATTCGGTTCTACCGTGCAAAGTTGTCAACTCTACATGACTATGTTCAAGGGGGCCAAGTCGGCTCCTACGGAACCCAACCAAGAAACCCCTAAAAATACATCGTTCTCAAGGTAGATTCTTCTCGCAACCTGGCCTTTTCTAAGGAGAATCTGCCCTCGCGCCTTCTCGTTGATCTTTGCTCTTTCGTATACCTTCTTCTACTAGAACACTATAAAGAGATAAAAAGTGCAAGTAGGTCCGTTACGTGCTAAGTCGTGCAAAGGAGAGATAACTAACAAGATGAAGAGAATACCCGCATCTAGGCTACGGAAGTGAATCTATTCTATATCGTTTAAAGTATATATTGCGTGCGTAACCTTTAGAAAGCATTTGTTTAAGGAAGATTTATGTATATAAATGTTATTATTATCTACCGTTAGAACGGCGGCAAATGCCACCACATTTGCTAGGCATTGTTGGCGCTGTTGATGGATAATTTGATTTCTGGGGATTACTTGACAAGCCGAGGATCCCAACAAAGCTTTTCTTCTTCCCCTGGGGAGGAGATCGCATCGATGGCAGCGAGATCCTCCGATGTCAAAACATCGACCAATGAAGGCGTCTGTAGATTCTCCCGTAGATGATTCACCTTCTCAGATCTCACCAGAACTCCACATTTCTTACTCAAAGCCCATGCCAAAACCGCTTGTACTTTGGACCAGCACAGTCTCTCTGCAGTCTTGCCCAAAATCTCTGGGCAGCTTTCTCCCAAGAGTCTCCCTTCGGCAAGCAGCGCATACCCAACCATAGTAATGTCTTGCTCCGCAAACTGTGCTTGAATCTCCAAAGCATCTCTCCAGTACCAAGGATGAATCTCCATCTGAACAAATGCGCCTTGGATACCATATTCTGTCTCATCCATCAATTCTTGAATATGCTGCCGAGTAAAATTGGAAACTCCAATATGGCGCACCAAGCCCTCACGCTTTGCTTCATTGAGCATATTCCATGCTTCAATTCTCAGCCTTTTATTCTCAGGGCTAGATGCCGCTTTCCTCGCCACAGCAGGCCAGTGAATGAGATAGAGGTCCAAGTAGTCGGTTTGGAGAGAGCGAAGTGATTTAAGGAGCGATTCCCGTGGTTTCTTCATGTCGTAGGGTGACAGTTTGGATGTGATCCAGAGGTTTGAACGTGTTAGGGTATTTGAAGGTTCTTTGTATGTTTCTTGCAATACGAGGCCGATGTCCTTCTCGTTTCGATAGATAGCGGCTGTATCGATGTGGCGGTACCCAATACGAATAGCTTCTCGAACGGCTTGCTGAACAGCTTCACCTCCGAGTCGGAAGGTCCCTAGGCCTACGGGTGGGATCAGATGGACGGGCGGCATCTTCAATGACCTAGGTGGAAGTGAATGAATTGTCCAAGAAGCCCCACCCGTCACCAGCGAAGAACACAGTTCGTTGAGGAGTTGATATCTACAGAAAAAAACCAGTATCAAAGTTCCAAAATCAACTAAACTCTGTGCGACTTGCACTGCCCTCAGAAGAGAGTTTTGTTTTGTTCGAAAGAGTATTTTAAACAGTGTTGTCGAGGTGACGCCTGTATGAGTCTTCGGATTTTCGAAGGCTCTCGCAACGCCGAACAGGGAATTGCTGGAATTAGGCGAATGAATCCAAATTCAGCCAGCATTGAAGACCAAACTGAGCTCTTGAAAAAGAATCTGCACCGGTCTCATGTACAACTTCTCATCTTTTTCAAACTGGAAGAAACACGAACACAGCCACCAAACACCGCCACACCTGGCTGAGGCTGGGACGATGACTCGACTCTCTAGGATGACACACCTCGAATCCCGAATTATCAAAACATTCAGTTTCACCAGCTCATCCACCAGCTCATCCACCAGCTCATCCACCAGCTCATCCACCAGCTCATCCACTTTCTCGCCTTCACGTCTTTCCCTGTGTGCAATTACTAAGTCTCAAGCATCGCATTCACTCCGTCCACGACTGCTACCAATTACCGACCTTGATCACTGCATCGGCTTCACTGACAACTTCAACCTTGCCAAAGAGCCATCTCGATCACACCAAATCCCCCAAACTCATTCACAGATTCAGGTCATGGAAGTGCCATCCAATTTCATCATGGGCGAAGACACCACGGCGCCACAGTGGTCCCCGCCATCGTCTCCGGGTGCTCTTTCAGATCGTTCATTGAGTGACTCTGTATCGTCTCTTGACGACTTCCGACCTACCACTCGGACTATGGATGAGCATATCTCCACTCTCCGATCCCTCGCGCAGGGCGATTTCAGCAAGGAAGAAGCCATCCAAGCTCTTCCTCGACGCCGAAATAAATCACAGCGACCACTGGCTATTCAACTCTCCAAAGTACTGTATCCAGAGATGACGGAAATTGCGGCTATCATCCAGTATGAGCGTCTCACCACTCTCGCCAAATCCATCGTCCGTGATAAACAGAAAGCCCGTATTGCCTCTCAAGTGAAACCCAAGAGTCAGGCTAAAATGCTGAAGATCCAAGGGCCCTGGGCCGGCCAAGAAGTCGATCCTGTAGACCTCAAGGGACCAGCTGCAATTCCGATGCCCGTTGCAATTGGCAAGACTGAAGATTTTGCACCTATCTTTAGATTCCTGACCCAGAATGAGCCATTCGCAAATGCCAGCTGCGACGACTTCAAACCCAATTTTGGATTCCTCAAAAAGCATGAACAATTCACCGGAAACGTTCCGCTACTTGAATTCACTCGAGGGCTGGTTTATGAAGATGGTCGTCTTGACCTTTGCAAAAAGGTTGTAGGACCAACACATATCGGACAGTTGATGGAGTCTCTGGAGTCAAACCATCAAATTCGCCATTTCCTCTTGGGAAATAACGTCATCTCTACTACCGGTGCTAAACGGGTGGCAGAGTTTATTCAAAACCACCCCAATCGTATGGAGACCTGGTATCTCGCAGGTTGCCATATCACACTGCACGGACTCTCACTTCTCGTTCCACAAATGACTACCTCTTCTACTATCACCAACATTTGGTTCAAGAGAAATCCTTTTGGTCCCAACTGTAGCGCCTTACTTGCAGAACTTGTTCTTCGAACACCCAATCTTCGTACCTTAGACCTCGAGACCACTGAACTTGGCGACGAGGGTACCCGTGGCTTCATTGATTCAATCACTGATCATCCGTCAGCTCTTCGGAACCTTTATTTGAACGCCAACGGAATCGGTCAGAGCGCCTGTGCCAGCATTGGCAAATATTTGGCAGATCCAAACTGCTCTCTAGAAAGTCTCTTCCTATCGACAAACCCCACCGGAGATGCTGGAATGCTTCTCCTTGCCTCTGGATTAGCGAAGAACAAGACACTCAAACGACTCGCTTGTGCTTCCAGTGGTCTTACTAGCAAAGGATTGTCATACTTTGCGTCCGCAGTTGCTGACGGAGGCCATGCTCTGCACACTCTAGACATCGGAGCTTCACAAACCACAAAAGCCCATGTACAGAAATTCAACTACTTCGATGACACTAGCGTCGAAGCTCTGAAATCCCTCATCATGTCGCCATCCCTGCGTTGGTTGAATGTTGGTCGCACCGTCGTGACAGACGCCGGATTCGAAGAAATCAGATCTGCAGTAGGCCGTTCCGAGTTGGTATTCCTCGACATGAATCGTGTCCACATCGCCGATCTCAAGAACATCGGTTCGGGAAGGACGGAGGTTTATGATGGCGTTCCTGCTCCCAAATCTTGCTCTCTTGAGGTCCGAAAGCAATTGGCTAAGAATCAGGCTAAATACTATCCGTATCACAAGGACTACGACGAGTTTTTGAATAGCGAGGACTTCCGATTCTTGCGAAACACCTCTGATGTCAGAAAGATTGACTCCATGTATCGAACTCGAGACAAGCGACTTGGTCTGCCGGTGGACGCGGTCTGGGAGGAGGGTGATCCCACTTGGAAATTGATTGTTGAGGATGCTACGATGGCTGAAGTTCTGGAAAAGCAATGATGTTTGGATCGATTGATAATGAAAAAACTCTACTTTAACACTAACCATCCGGTTTGGGTGATTGACATTGATATGATCAAACTTTCCACAATATTCCTTCATTGAACTTTTCATTAGCTGTTTCCTACGAAGTACATGGGACGCATTGAAGAAACCACCGCTTCTCCGTTTAGCGATAAGCCCCTGAAGGCACCCTTAAAATTAGCCGTCTTGACCCTGTACTTTTCGAAATTCTAAATGATAGACATAAACCGTGAGAACACACACACTATTGGATTATAAGTTATAATTCAAAGCAGAAGCCATAAGGTAGGCTTAAGCCCTAGTATTACATGTTTGAATTAAAATACTATCGCTATAGAAAAGTTAAAGGGCCGGAGCCCCAGCACTCCCGGATCCGACACCACCCCGCAATATTACCCCGCAGTCGTCTTTTCCAACGCTCTCCGCTAAAATGCCCTCTTTTCTTCCCTTTCCATCCGTTACTTCTACGGATTTGTCATTCAATCAACCAGTCTTTTGTTAACGTCTTTCTGCACCACGACGAATACCCAATGGAACGCAATGACCCAAGATCGGCCAACGCATCGGTCCGGAAGAGAGCACTTACAGCGTGCGAGTTATGTCGCTCGAAAAAGACAAAATGCGATAACAGCAGACCCAGTTGTGAATCATGCGTGAAACTTCGGGTCAAATGCCTGTACAAGGCCAGTAATTTAGACCAATCGCCATTCGATGTCACGAATCAGGCAGTCCTCGAACGCCTTGACTACCTCGTACAGCTTGTCGAGACACAAAACGAAAGGAACTCCCTCAGCACTCCTGGCCCATTGTTCTATTCGCCAGGTCAAGCTGCTATTGCCCAAACCCCCAACTCAAACGCCTCACTAGATCTACCCTACACTTCACCTTATGCAGGTGACCCCTGCAGATCCTCCGCTAAAATTTCGCTCGAACACATCGCCATCCTGTCCGAGCCAGTCGACCTTGCATGTCAAACATTCGGAATGTGCGAGACTCTTCTTCAGTGGCCTGTCTTTGAGAAGAAGTACCCTGTCTCAGGGCCAGAGCTACTTGTATTTCAATCTGAAGTTACAGAAAAGCTCGAGGAAAAGCCTTGCTTATCGCTGTCGTTGAATGGTAATGCGACTCAATTGGCTGGATCTCGACGGTTGATTCACGAAGATGATGCGCTAAGGCTAGTCCGCAAGTTTCTCTCCCATGTTCATATTAAGAATCCAATTCTAGAAGAGCATGATTTGGTTGATATAGCGAGGGAAGTGATGGAGCATGGTTTTGGATGGGACGAGCGATCTTGCCTCATGGTTCGTCTGCTCCCTTGATGATATTTACAGCACTAATCTTCTCCATAGCTCATTGTATGTGCTCTCGGCAGCATCTGCTCAGAGTTCACTCAAGATTTTATCAAGCCTTGCCAGGTTCTTGGGCCTACCCCGATCAGTAGTGTATCTGACGCCGTGGACTATGTTGGTGCCGAGACCTACTATATTGCATGTAGGAAAAGGATCGGTCTTCTTGGTAACTCAATTGCCGCCACATAATGCCATTTTTACTCTGGCATTTATGAAATGTTCTCATTACGGCCTCTCCGAGCTTGGTCGTCTTTCAACAATGCTTCCAAAACTCTTCAGATGTACTTAAAGGCCCAGTCAAGCCAGACTGCAGATGCTGCTTGCAGCCTTGTGCGAAGCCTCTACTGGTCTTGTCTAAAGTCAGAGTGGTCAGTTCTGCATCAAGTCTACAATTGAAACTTGTTTCTTGACACCTTTGATTTTCTAGGGAGTTTCGAATGGAAATTGATCTACCGCCTTCAGGCTTGGCAACACTCAATTATGGAGAAATCTTCCCTTTGCCACCAGCAAATTCTCCGCAGTCTCAGGGCGAACAGGATCGCGCAGTTCTAGAGAAGAGCTGGAACTTCTACCTTTCAGAGCTCGCAGTGCGGCGAATAGCAAATCGCCTGATGAGCTGCTTTTATCAACATGATGAAACGTGGTGGTTGTCAGTTCCCCTGGAGCGGTTGATTAGGATTGCCACAGAAATTGAATTACAACTCACACAATGGTATATCATCTTTCACAAGCTGGTTAAATGGAACTTCCGAACTAATCACTTCTTAGGGCCAACCATCTGCCACAAGTTGGGCGCTCGGCTGACGATTTTGCTGATCGTGCCCGCTCAGACGAGCTGACTTTCTACCTCCATGGCCGCTTGCTAGGCTTTACAGAGAGAGTATACCGCCCATTTCTCTATCTTGCACTACATCATCCTCTGGACTGCTCAATCCAAGAAAGTCTGAGACCATATGTTCAAAAACATATCGAAACATGTCTCAAGCACACCCTCCGGGGAATCCGACGGCACAGACATCACGGGACTTGGTATCAGATTCGGGAATGCGTTTCAATGAGCTTTCTGCTACTGGCCGCCGTTAGGAGTGGCAAAGTTCACGTTTCTGACACATGGAGAGAGGCGGTTGAGATGACTATTGCCGGGTGCATGTTCTGGGAGATGGAGGCTTCGGACGTACGGGCACTTCGGTGCATCTTGATGGATATTCTGGAGCAGCTCAGTGGGGATAAGTAGGTGCAAACTTCCTAGAGATATTAGACTTCCATTACAAGGCGCATGCGGTATTAAGCTCGCTATATTTTAAACTAGGAAGGATACTGCGGCGGTGTGATTGCCGAGATTTGTCACCTTAGTGGAAGATGAGGGTATTGAAAGCCACAGAATGCCTATGCGGTACCCGGGAATGTGCAGTGTCAAATGGGCTAAATTATCATCCATCTTAAAACCCACGTTGAATATGTCACTACTTTGATTCACCTCATGTAGTGTACACAGATTGCGAAGAGGTGTTTTATCTTTCGGCTGATGGAACATACTCAAGATCTACAAAAGATTCCAAAACCAGTCCCCAGGAAACCGGGAAAGACCTCCCAATGTACTCGAGATGCTTATATGTCTAGGTATCATTTCACACTTTCTCAACTTGTTGCTCCCCCTCTCCCTCGGTCTTATCGATCTTGATGCTGAAGTTGGTAGCCGCAGCTTTTCCATCAAAGACAGCAACCATCTCCTCCAAGCTATGCCCATTTGTTTCGGGATACAGGAAATAGATGGTTAAGGTGATAACAACAAGAATTACCACATAGACCAGGTAGTATTTCCACGCAATTGCTTCAAGGGCAATAGGATTGACGAAAATGTTGAAGAAAACGGCAAGTTGGGTAACAACCTGAGTCACTGCCACACCTTGCTCTCAGGGTGTACGGCCATATCTCACAGACATAGCCGAAGAGGAGGGGTGTGAGTGCGATGTCGTAGAAGCCAAAGTATATGTACAAGAACGGGATCACTACTATTCCAATTGAAGATACATGGGTCTTGGCAAAGCTTGCTGCCAGCCCAGTAATCACAATATAGCAAGTGAGCATGCCAAGGCAAGACGTAATGAACAGAGGCCGCCGGCCCAAACGATCGACGCTAAATGCCCCAACCACAGCGATTATGAGATTCCAGATCTGAAGGAGTCCCGAGATGAGAGTTTGATCCGTTACACCGGTTACACCAATCGTGGTAAGAACGGGAGCGAGATAGTATGAGACGATGCCGTTGCCGCTCCATTGAGAGAATATTCCCATAGTTACTGAGATAAATGTACGATGGCGGTTGCCTTTGGTCCGCATCATGTCCATGTAGCTAGTCTCTACGCTCAACTCGCGCTCTAGTCGAAGAGTTCCATCGATCTCCTCGAGTTCAAACTGGACAAGTGGCAAACTTTCGTCATTACCGGCGTGATAGTACACAAGAAAAGCGCGCGCTTCTGTGGAACGGTCCATTGGGCAAAGCCAGCGCGGCGACTCCGGTGCTAAGAGGAAACCTGGAAGCGCCAGAACTGGAATCAACAATTGGAGGATAGAAGGGGTGCGCCAGGCCCAGGAGTTATCATAATCACGAGTACCGTACGTTGCCCACGCGGCGATTGAGGACCCTACAGCCGTGCCTTGTCAGTTTCCTTTACCTAGCTTCCTGAGTTGAAATTCTGTGCACTTACCAACATACCAACCCGTGTTGTACAATGCAGTCAAAATACCACGATGGGTTGGATAAGCGGTCTCCGTGATGAGCAGCGGCGCTGAAGCAGAATAGAATGCTGTTGCGCCACCCAGGAACAGACGACCAAGAACAAACATGACATGGTTTGTAGCCCCAGTCTGGAGACCAACGCCGAGAAGCAACCAGAAATAACCTATGGCGATTGTCTTCTTCCTGCCAATTGCATTATTGCACCAAGCCACCGCCGGGAGGAGAACAAGAGCACCGAGTGATTGAATCGCGTTGATGAATCCCAACCAAGCACCCGTGGGATGATTCATGAACTCTTGCCATTGGAGGAGAGCCTGGAGACCATTCATCATTGATCCGTCGTAGCCATTGGCTGAGGAGAACGCGACGAGACAAAGGATGGAGAAGTTTAGGCGAAGAAGGTGAGGTTTTTTATACCACGAGATATCATCTTTTGGCAAGACACCCGCCAGGTCATGACCTACACCTTTGATATGGCCAAACATCATTGTAACGCGCAAATAACCGAATTGGAATCGAGAGCAATTTTACCAAACCAATAAGCAGATATAAGTTCAATTTAGAAACAAGTAAATATGACAGCTGGCTTTCTGAGGTCTTCGATTGCGCCTGGGATGAAGACTTTATACCTCTTGTGCGGGGGTTGTGTGTCTTGACCCATTGTAACTTGACAGACATACACCGAGTAAATAATCGGATCGAAGTGTGACAGAAGAGGGACCGGGTTAGAATCAGGGCCCTGTCCACCATGCACTTCGCAGTGGACTGTAGTCGGACAGGCTATTATTGCGGAGAAACCCTAGAGAGCTCTTTGGAGTGGGATAAAAGTATGCCATGGACCCAAGGTATCGTTCAGCGAGGAGGGGAGGAAGACTTTCGGGGAGAACCTGGAGATCCAAATGAAATCGGGCGGGTGGCGTAAGATTTTATTTCTGCGTGGCGGTGAAAGGCAAGCAAACCGGGGAGCAGCCGGAGATAGTGATGGCTGTCTGAAACTTCAAGGTCAGCAAGCGAAATTTGGCCACCACCACCAAAGCCACAGCCAGCCACAGCCGGCCCCAACCTGGCATGAAACCAACTACAGGGTGGAATTGGCCATTTATCGATTGCGGCCCTTCAACGCCTTACGCCTCTCTTTCCCATACCAACACCTGTTGTCTTTTTTCGTGCGAAAGCCCACAGGGCTTCCGAGATCGGGATGGAGTGGGGGATCTGGCCGGCCTGAAGAAGTCTTCACAACCATGAAATCTTCGGTATCATTCCCAAAAGCTCCACTGTTCGCATTTCGGAGAATGAACTGTCTTTCTATGTTATCCTGATTAACAGCGACGGCGAAATCACATCGCTGATGTTCAGAAGGCGACAGAGTGTCAAACTTTTTCTCTAAACTCGGCGATTCATTACTGTATCAGTTTGTCGGATCAAAAATGGGGTAGGCTTTGAAATCCATGCTATTTCCTTGGCAGCGGAGGCGGGGAGTGTAACCCCAGTTGGCGGAACAATGCGGAGAGTTGGTCAACATTGCAGGGATCGTCAAAATGAGTTGCTTGCTAACCATTATGCTATCTTTTGTCATATTTCTACACTTCGACCTTCATATGGCTACAGTTCTTATGGACATTCTCTCTTAAGTCGTTATTGGCCTACCACCACGCTAAGGAGCGGCAGAGAATGGTCTCTTCAACGGATGAAGGGCCTCATGTCTGATTTCCGTGAGTCATACCTATGGTATTTCCCGCATTCTCAGCCGGTACGTAACGGTTGTCTGTCTACTCGGCAGAAAGAGATAGCAAGACTCCATGGAAAGCAAATACCCGTCGCATAAGCGCAACGCTTCTGGGTCCACAAGCATGATTCGCCCTACCCCCATCTGTCGGGTACCAACCGACTCCAGACCCCAGACGGGCCAGACCCTAGCCTCAAAAGATTATATGATTAACATGTCACATCGAGTGCTGATCAACAAACAGAACGGGATCGAGAACATGCCACTTAATCTGCATGCTAGTTCTTCAAGCTTCCGACAGACATAAAGACCCCGCGTCTGGCATATTCTCAACCTTCTCATAACATATCAGAAAACACGTTTGGTTATACCAAGTTTTCAATACTTCCCATTCTGCTCTTCCAGCTGCCCACTGATATCTCATTGTATGATGTCTTCGACAAAGCACTCGTCACAGGTTGCTGCGGATTCTGCAAATTCGACGGCGGAAAGCGACCTCGAAAAGGCAGCTCCAACCAGCATTGAAGAGAACGATACTGACCTTTACCACATTGGTGAGCTCGAAGGATACGTTTTAGATGCGCAAGCAGGCAATGCTTCTTCGCGGCATCTGAAGACAACGAAGGATGGCTCTACAATTTTGATTCCCCAGCCAAGCTCAGATCCCAACGACCCGTTGAATTGGAGTCAAACTAAGAAAAATGTGATCCTCGCGGTCATATCGTTTACTGGTTTGCTTCCTCCTATATTTGATTTGAGATAAATCACAATATTAATTTCCTCCGCACAGCCTTCCTCCCGGACTACGGATCAGCTACTGGCGCAGTCACGCTAATACCACAAGCGGCGTGAGCACAACCTTTCTCCACCATATATTTCCTTGTGTATCTTTACTAATAAAATTGGATCATTTAGTATTTGGGGTATGTCAGAAGACGAAGTAAATCATTCCCAGGTTGGCAATGTCTTTATGCTGGGCGCAGGCGGTGTTGTTGCCGTTGCCTTGTCCGCTTATTTTGGAAGATACCCAGTCCTGTTCTGGTTCATTGTCTTTGCACTCGCAACTTCAGCTTGGTGTGCTGGCGCTGCTACTTTCGAGTCTTTTATGGCAGCACGAATCCTAAATGGATTCTTCAGCACCGTGGCACAAGGGGTTAGTCCTCGGCACTCTCTTCTCTCTAATTCAACTTCTTAAGGCTCACTGTTGTCTAGGGTGGTTTGATGTTCATTAAAGGTAATCAAAGTTTCCTCCATTCTTGTCTCTATGAACGCTTTGTTGACTCTATCCAGACATGTTTTACTTCCACGAGCATGCGTAAGGCTCTTCTCTAATATGATTCTCTTCCTCATATTAACAGTAGTTCAGCCGCAAAATCAATATTTGGGCAGCATTCATCATCCTATCGCCCTATTTCGGACCCCTATTTGCCGCCTTCATTATCTCGACTCAAAAGTGGCAGTGGGCTTTTGGTGTGTACACCATTGAGACAGGTCTATGCCTCATAGCCATCATTTTGTTTGTGGATGAGACCTACTACGACCGCCGAATCCCTCCAGAATCTCAACCGCCGCGCGGTTCAAGGGTGATGCGTATGATCGGCGTGTCCCAATGGAAAAGCAGGAACCTCCGCAATAATTTTGGTCAAGCTATGTCGCGACCCTTTATTGTGCTTTCAAAAGTCCCAGTTGCCATTGGTGCCTTCTACTACTTGATCACTTTCGCATGGGTAGTCGGAATCAACACAACGCTTGCTATTTTCCTTACCCCTTTACACAACTTTGGACCGAGACAGATTGGTAAGTCTTCTGCACAGTTCATCTTGACTCCAAATATATGTACTAATTCCGTGTAACCTATTAGGCTTCTTCTACTTTACACCAATCGTTGCAGCCACACTAGGAGAGCTAGTTGGCCATTGGCTTCACGATCTGGTCGCACGTTGGTATATGCACCGTCACAAAGGCCGTCTGGAGCCGGAGTCACGTCTCGCAGTCATCTGGCTCAGCACACCGTTTATGCTAGCTGGCCTCGTGCTACTTGGATTTGCCCTTGAAAGAGGATACCATTACATGATCGCTTCGCTTGGTTGGGGATTGTATGTCTTTGGTATTATGATTACAACAGTGGGCTTGAATGCGTATGTACTTGATAGTTATCCAGAGGTAAGAAGAGTCCCACCGCAAGTGGTTGACACAGATAGATCTATAGTCCTACGCGTATGCTGATACTTCTATGTTACAGGCCTCTGGGGAAGTGGCGTCGTGGTTGAATTTTGCACGAACGGCGGGCGGCTTCATTATATCGTATTTCCAGGTAAATACTCACTTTTCTGCATTAGAAGGACACGTCTTTATCAGAACGCAAATATTGATTAAAGTTTGGAAGAGTGCTAACGAATGCGTTCCATCAGGTTACCTGGGCAAATGCGAAAGGCACGGAGCAGTCCATGGGAGTGCAAGCGGCTAGCTGTGCCGCTGGACTTGGGCTTATTATGGTCCTGCAAGGTTTCGGAAAGAGATTGAGGGTCTGGAGTGGACAGTCTCATTTCAAGACGAACTAGAAGCGTCTCACTTCCGAGCATGATCTGCCTCGAGCCGTGCAAGCGATAGTCATTACGATCGAGACCATTCTCTCTTCCATAACCACAAGTGTCCACTGTGTCCGCGTAATTGGGTTCATCGCCCCCAGGTATCCGCAATGCCAAAGGAGTCATGGAGGCAATCCAATCCCAGTAGAAGCCCTTGGCATAAGTCTTCCTCATTTCGACAGCACCGGTATCAGTAATGCTTCCCACGAGCGTGGAGCTATCAACATTATCCGTACCAGATGCTGCGAATGCAAATGGACCAACGTCTGGTTCTGCAGTAAACCGAATTCCCTTCATCGGTGGATCCCATCTTGCAATTTCCAAATTTAGCTGGTAACTGTAGTACTCTACCCACTCTCCACTCTCCAGAATACAAGAGAAGTCATGGCCGGAATGTGAGCTCGCTGTGTGAAGCCATTGCTTGAAAACGGCAAGGGAATATCCGAAAGGTCTCAGAATGGTATGTTGTATGGTGATGGAGGAGGAATCTCTCGCGACACTCTATGACCGGTGACGATGAGAGAGCAAATGAGGTTGACTGGTATATGTGGACTAAAGCTTGTAGCTCTCGATTTCAGGAGATTGTGGATGTCAAGGATGTGAAGATGTGCCCTGGCCCCTCCATCTCTCAAGGCTGCCGAGCCGTGATGCAAAACAGTTGCAGCAATGTAGAAACTTATTGCCATACTGCCATTCATATCGTGGTTGTAGCCCATCAGTGCAGTTTGAAGCTGGGCGACGACATTTGGCAAGGAAAGAGCGATGCAGAGCTACAAGCTGTGGCCCCCATTTCAACATAGGATCCTTGGATCTACCCTCCTCATTCCTCAACAGCTGCTCAATAATCTCCAACAATTGCTCGGTTGCAAGCAGTTGTTCGGTATCGAACAAATACTCATAGTTTAACAAATGCTGGTTCCGCAACAGCTGCTCCTTCGATGGTCGCTCGATGCCAGCTAGCCATGCCTGCGCTCGTGAACGACCAAGGCCAACTAAGCCAGGGTAGAAGTAGATGGTCTCTTCGAATAAAATCGCAGTTCTAGGACTTCAATACCCTGTGGCCGTTTCCGTTTCTGAGGATGGCTTTGAAAACTGCCACTAGATTTAGGCAGAAATGCGTGCAGCGCCTCAAACCAGGCAGGCTAAAACTTAGCTTCTTCAAGCTTCTATGGGTTTATTTCTTTTGGCCTAGGAAGAAACATGAGCGATGGTCCTAAAAAGCCATACTGACTATTTTCTAGAGGTACTTGTACAGCCTTCTTCACTTAAAGGGTCGACTTAGAGCTACAATCCACTGAAAAGATGGATTCAAAGTCAAAGATTCAATGTAAGCAAGTTCAACTCAATCAAAGACACTCCGACCCTTTTGGTGCATCCAATTTGAGGAAATTTCTATTGAGAAATCGATTATTTGTTGTGTTGGAAAACTGATTTCTAGTTTCCGAGCTGATGACGTGTGATTAGCTTCGCCGTCATGCTACTCCTTTGGAGTGGACATCTATCTAGTGAGCCTGGAATCTTTGGGAAGTCCCTTGGAACCCCAACTTGTGAACGCCGATCTGTTGTTCTAAGAGGGTGGTTTTGGCGTTGTCCAATATTTTTACACCAAGCGAGGCCGAGGTTTGCAGGAGGTGCTGCAATCGTTCTAGAAATTGAGCTAGTTATATTTGGTTTAAGGAGTGTTTTGAAGTCAGACGGACTTTCACCCGTATTATGAGTACATAATTGAAACCCAGACCATGCCATGCTTCCAGACCGATTCGCCATGCAATGCAACCATCCAACAAAGGAAAAACTCGTCAATTTCACCCCGCCTCCTCTCATATTTCACCATCAGCATTCCCCACTACTCCAATACACTTCATTCCTAATTCCCAATGCCTCTAATAAGATCCGTTGCTAGTGACCGTGGTGGTGCTAGTCTCAGTTCCCACAGTGACCGTGACATTGTACATATCCGTGCCAGGTCCAGCAACCGCACCATACAAGCTGAAGACCGCAGCCGAAAGAAGCGCAGGCCCGGTGGGAGTGCTTGGGTCGATGCTCATGGAGAAGGTAATAGGAGTGAGGATGTTGGAGTCAGCAGGGCCAAGGTATTCGGAATTGATGACCGTGCCAAGCGACTGTGGGTATCCCTTCCCATCCGCAATACCGAAAGCTGCAGCAACGTTGTAGACGGCTTGGATGTAGTTGGCGGTGTTGAGCGTGACGGTGAAGGGCTCTCCGGGAGCGATAGTGGATGGTGCGGTGATGCCGGTGATGATTGCGTTTGCTCCGGAGAGGAGGGAGAGGGCGGCGACAGCTGCGGCGGAAGAGAAACGCATTTTGATGGCTTGGTGGAGTGAGTGGTTTGATGAATGAAGAAGGGTTTATTATTGGTTGTTTTGAAACGACTGTTTGTGTTTTGAAGAACGTGATGCGATTGAATGTGTGATGATGTTGAAATGGAGGTATCACGACGTTCGTCTTATATAGCTCTTTGGCAGTTGCAAGGGGTATGCCTAACAAGGGGCGTCACTTCCCCTCACGTCAAGCCGTCATTTCCTGCCTCGGAATTAAAGATCTTCTAAGCTGATGCTATTCCTGGGTCATGGGGAAAGGGGCTCTAGGTTGCACAAAATACGAGATTTTTGAGTCGCTCTTTCCCGTGATTTTAACAGCGATTGGACCCGACGAGTTGTAACGTTTCACCAATCATACGTAATGAAAGAACGAGAAGCTGGAGACGACTGTGGCGCAGTGCTTAAACTCATCTCCTGGATTCCAACCGATCTGTTGGTAGAAAAAATGGCTTGCTGCGGCAAGGACTGCCGTCTCGTGTTTTAAGGCTGAGGCTGACATGACGTCGGGATCAGCAAGTACCCTCGTACTCGTTATTTAACCCACGACCCTCAACGGGAAGTCGCTGAGCACTCGTATCTTCCGGGGAATGAAGTTTCGATGTCCGTGAGTCCAGTGATTCAAATTTGACTAGAAATAGTTACAGGTTGTTTTTCTGTTTTCAAGTGACCGTGAAGAACTGCAGCAATCCGCTGGGCTTAGCGCGTCGGGACTTGCCTTGCACAGCAGAGTGGTCAGAGGGTCCTCCCGCGTTTTATGATACGTCTTACAATGATTCCTCATTTGGATTCAGTTATCAATTAGAAAAGCCCATCTCTCAGCTCATGTCGCTGGAGAGATAATGAAAGGGTGCTTATTGGAAAGAGTCTCTTTCCAATGAGGTGCTTCAGCCGTTCAGGCGGTGTTAGGGGTAATTTGTTAATCTGTCTTCCAATGCAAATGAAACCTTAAATCCCCGCGCAATATTGCTACTTCTATTGACGAATTGGCTGCACTTGCTGGAGAGGCTTGGGATCCGGAATCTTCTCAAAAAGAAGCCACTACCTAGCTCCGTCCCCATCACGTGACTGGAAATTTGGCAATCTTTTCATCCTTGTGCGATCCTAGGCATTTCAACCGGTGTTGACACTACAGAAAGTTGCCCTTAGAAGTGGAGAATCTTGTTATCAATGACTGAATGTGAACCACCCCAACCCAATTGAGCCACTGAGCAGGCCGACAAAAACCTTACCGGTATTTGGCAGTCGAGTTCAAAGGCCTTTCGTTAGTGGATTTGTCGGCTTCTGTCGTATCAATACGGATGAGTTGCGTCCAATCAGATGAATACTGGGAGTGATTTAACTTCAGACCTGCTAATTCATAAAGAGACTGATCAAATGACGTCTACGCCTAAATTCACCCCTATTTTAGGGGTCGTACCTAGAAGCAACCCGAACAAAAGCGGTGACTTAGGGCAGATGGCTGGCTGCCTAGGTCACTTGCCTTGTTAACTCAACTTCAGCCTCGCGTCGAATTATTCCACAAGATGGCCACCCAAACCTTCCAGCTTTTCCCAGACCTCCCAGAAGAACTCCGTCGCGAAATCTGGGAGTGGACCTTCGAACCGCGACTGGTTCCCCTCCATTGCGAATTCCAACGTGTTGACGAAAGTGAGTTGTTGATAGGAACTCAGAACAGTTCAATTAAAATGAATCATTACTAACACTCAGATATTCCAGAGATCCACCTCCCTTCGTACACCAAGTCCCGTACCAATCCTCCTTCGGCACGCCCCCGATCCCCGAATACAGGAGAACCCAAAGAGGGAAGGAGCTGGCAACCCCGGGCTTCTTCTCCGCTTTCCTCATCGTCGAAGAAGATTACCCTACTTTACCTGCGTCGGTGGTCTGTCGGGAATCTCGAGAGTGGGCACGGTTGGATGGCTATGTTTCGATGAGGATGCACAACGTTGGGAGGCTGACTCGGAATATTATGTGGAACCCAAAGGATGACATCATCGACTTTAACACAAAGCCAGGCAAGAAGAATGCAACGACAGGTCCGCTGCCGCTCTTGTCGATATTTTCAGCACAGTTCCCATTCGAGACGAAGGAGGCAAGTTTACAATCCTTCAAGTGGGATGAGCAAATGAAATTGTTATCTTTCAGAGCGATTTCTTAGAGTTTGAAATCGAGTGAACGATTTGCTAACTTTGTTTTGTTTTTATAGCTCCGATATCTTAATCTTCCTACCCGATTCTGGCCCGTGAAAATGCACAATACCAGACAAATCGCATGGCCTCTAATCGATTATATTAGTTTGAGGGAGTTGACGATCGTGGTAGACAAGAATTTTGAGAGGGAACGGGTGACGATGTTCGACGAAGAGACCAAGTCTGGCCATGCATCTCTTATTTGGACTCTCCCAGATGATATGCAACAAAACATCGAGGATATTCGCGATCATTACGAGAAATGGGGCCCAGAGCGCAATCCTCTGCCTAAGAAGCCTTCGGTGAGAGTCGTGATGTCGGCGAATGGTATTTTTGATGGGGAAGAGAGGCATATCAACTTGAGATGCAAGCCATGTCCAGCGCTTGGAGTATGAATGGCTATGAACAATCCAGTTCGTGGATGGCCGAAGAATTCCATCTCCCGCACAATATCTGATTATGATTTTGAGTTTCGGTCATCGGTGAATTAATCATGAGCATTGAACAGCTTTGTCACAATCTTCCGTTCTGAACACCAAGCTATTTCCTCATTTGTGAGATATACTGATGAATTATGCGTACTTAGTAACGTTTCACAAACGTTTTGAGGTGTTGTCGCGGATCCCAAGACTCCTCGCAAAGCTAAGACCTTCCGCTTCGGGGCCAACCACAAGGGTCTGGCCACCCAATTTGCAAGACCTTGGCAAACATCAAGACCTCGACGCTCCCCAGTTAGGAATCATCATCTTTTTGTTCCCAAATATCTTTCCTTAATCCAGGCATCACATGGGTATGACGAAAGCAGAGGAAAAATAAGCCTCGGTATTCTGGAGCCTGAAACTGCGGGGAAGTGGCACAGTGTTCTGAATCCCGTCGTAGTAGTAACTTTCTTGCGGCATGCATGAGCATAAAACTCACCTTCACCAGCCTCCACTTAATTTTTGACTGTTCTAAATTCTTGCCAGAAATTATCTCCAACCGCAAAAAATGAACGCAATAGTCCAAGCCGTCGTCAACCACTCGACACTCGAGGTGTCCTGGATCAAAATCACTAATGCAACCCGAGAGTGAGTCCTCCCTCCAACAACTGAATCCAAAAGTAACAAAAGTCAACAGCTCCTTCATCATGTCCCTCAACTCCCAAGTAACCAACACGGGCCCCATAAGCGCCACGATGTCCGAAATGGACCTCGACATGACTGGCCCCGGAGGCATCTTCGGGCATCTCCACCTCCCCGAAATAATCACCAAATCAACTGGCACCACCGTGACCGTCACCGACCAGCTCATTAAAATCACTAATATGGACGCATTTAAAGCGTTCGTTAAATCACTGATGCAGGACGAAGCTCTGGTTTTGAGACTGGAGAATGGGCATGCCAGTATCAAGGCGTTTTTGTTGAGGGCGAATATTATTTATGCTAAGGATGTCCATTTGAAGGGCATGCATGGGCCGAAGACCGTTATGGTGAAGACGGAGGTTGATGGGAAGGGGTTTAGGAATGAGATGAAGGCGAATAATCCTAGTCCGGTGGAAATCGATTTGGGGACTGTGAAGCAGGATATTTTGAATGGCAAGGGAGACAAGATTGCGGAGCAGAAGGGGAAGATTTATTTTATGAGGGGAGAGACGGAGTATGTGATGAGGGGGACGGTGACGGGTGTGGCTTCTGAAGGGGAGGCGAGAATTGCGGGTCTTGGTGTTGAAGAGGATAATTGGAACAACCAGACGATACCTTTTCTTGACACGCCGGTACCGCTCACAGATGAGTTCATCAGTCTTTGTAACTCAGGTGGGCAGGTGGGTTGAAAAGGATACTTTTGATCATTCAGATGAGGCATGAAGGGGTTTAGAGGCTGGAATACATTACGCAACGATGCAAAGCTCATCAGAATTCATTCATGCCATTTCCAAGATTCGCGAGCTGCTTACTGATACCCCATACATCCGATTCACAAGACATCACGTCTCTCAAACTTGGCAGAATATTTCAAGTGTTGAATTTTCTCGGGGCTTGTAATGTGCTTTTCAGAACATTGCACAACGAGGAGTGGCCTTTCAAGGCCCGGCAGCAAATGCCCCTGCTCGATGATTTACTAAGTCCGATGCCCCATGCGGGATGCCCTACGCTACCATTTGAATCAGCCACAATGCAGGAATGAGCATATCCCGTGACTTGGAAGTATCAAGGTAAAAATGTATTCTTATTGGAGATTCTGTACGACAGCATCAATGTAAGAGGTGGGGATCCTTCTAGGTAAATTTGGCCCTGTTTTCACGTTTCAGGGGTGAGCCGCATGAAGGGGGAAGATAGGATGACAAATTCTCAGATATGATATCATTGATGTCTCCGTAAGGTTTTTGGTTACGCAAAACTGAACTATACAAAATTATGAGTCTCATTCATTTCGACAGCTTTGGCATAGGCAAATCCCTTCATCGAGATGAACTTATGATGTATTTTGGCTGATTCTATCAGTTGGCTTGTTGCAAGGTTACAAGGCTGCAGAGCCTTCATGCGTACAGCTTCCCGATTTTGGAATTTGTTAGCCCTACTTTTCGTGCCGATCTCATGAAGAGAGCCTACAACCCAACCGGTGCCCATGCACGTTCCGGCGCTCAATCCCCTCGGTATACCTTAACGCCCGTATCTATTATGTGAAGAAACGCAGACGAATGTTGTGGAAACATCCATCCGTATAGAAAAGATTGCAGCAAGAGCAGGGTTAAACGACATTTCCTTGCCATAATCGTTAACAATTCAACTCTTCGTCGGATTAACTTGAGTCTCAATGTAATCTAGTTAGTAGGATTAACAATGCTGATAGAATCTATGCAAGAGTATATCTGTTACCAAATCCCGACCAAACTCCCCAAAGTTTCTACTAATTTTACTGAACCCCGACTAAACTCCTATAAACCCGTTCGCTTAGTTGGAGTCTCGCTCAAGAGCCGGAAATTCATCGGCGCTGTCCTGAATGCCTAGTGGAAGGCTTCCTACTGTGGCGTGAAGCGACCGTGATGATTGAAAGAATTGATTAATTGGTTAGAGAGGTCCCAGACAAGACAACATGCTTGCCCTTTATGGGAGCCGCAGCTCGTTATGGCGCTGCTAAAGGCAAGTAACGCTCGTACGCAATGTTTACTAGTTTGACCTAATTGCATTGACGGGGAAGCAGCAAGCTACTCAACTAAACGACCGCTTCGCTTTCTTAAAACAGAATATTCAGCTGATCTGTAGACGATATCCTCTAATTTGCGTCTTAACTCAGAACTCTACAATACGGCATGGTACATCCACGTTATATTTTTTTTGGGACTGGAGTGCTTGCATACACTTTGGCAGCTATTTCGCGCTAAAATAACATAGATTAAACATACCTATAAATGAGTTAGATCTCAGGAATAAGGCCCTGATCAGCTTAACCTCTATCCCTAACCAGTTCCGTTCCAGTCCCTATTCAAGATTGCAAAATTACTACCTTATACTTAAAGCAGCCAAGAAAACAAGGTGGTACAGGCAATACAAAGCATTACAAGCTAAGATTAACTACTTATAACATCGAGTGCAACCCTCTTTCAACGATGTTATAATAAATAGGAGGTTGAAATTTGGACACTAAAAATGGGGGGGACAGGACTTGTGCCTCAGGCAGGGAGGTTGCCAGGGGCTTCTGAAATGTTTTGGGTTGTTTCTTTGTTCCTATTCATTGCGTAGAGATCAGATGAACTTATTGTGATTTTAACAGCAAAGCCAACTTACTTACTTATATTGTTAATCTGAACTTAAGCGTAAAGCTTCGTATCCCTTCAATTCAAATATCCGACTTATATCTATGACTTTCATACAGCGGAGCGACTATAGCAGTGGTGAAGGTAGTGATCGATTCAGTGGATAATGTAGTCTTTAATGAGAAGAGCTCCCTATGGAGATCTGCCCTAGTCTAATGCAACTACGTAAGTACTATTTGATAGCATTCAACGTCTCCCTCGCTACTCCCCCCTTTATCCCTTCTCTCTTAATCCTTACTCTTCAATCAGAATTTCGGGCCCGTTCTTTATAGCAACATAGAAGCCGATCCTATGATTGGTTGGCACACGAAATTCTATGTTCCCCTTCAGCCGATTCTACCATGACACGTGCTCCTTCAAAATAGTCTTCCTTGTTCCTTTGACTACTACTAGAGCTGGATACCAAAACGTCTACGTGGGCACCAACTAATTCTATACCTCTCACCTGGTTTTAAGAGGCTGATAGGTGTCGCGCATATGTACTTTTGATTCGTACTGCTCTTAGTGTTCGCCACTGGGTCGTTATCGATGCCAATTGGCAGATTCAACATAGTAGGAACCCCAGGATATAGCGTTAGAGTATTATTGTCAAGGCGAATTAGTACTGTGTCGGAGATGATACGCAAAATGCAAACGCTAAGAGGAGAAACCTTAGCTCCTGTTTCGCTATAGAATACTCCAAATAGGCTCGAGGATGTATTATAGGCGGTAGAGTCAAAAACGCTGTCTGGTGTAAAGATAGTTATTAGTTCGTCTGAATCGATTAAGCACAGACTTAGTATGAGGATAATTAGTGAACTCGGCGGCCTCGATATAGAGATTGTTGATGGGGAGACGGTCGCTGTGAGAGCAATTGTCGGTATTGATAGGGTGGAAAAGGACCCGGAGTTGATCTTAGTTGGTGTTATCATTGTTGCGTTTGAGTCTTCTTGCTTTTGAATATCGAGGATGACGTGTCACTATGGAGGGATTGTTTAAACGTAGCAAAATTCGAAGAGGTGGGATTCAGTGCACTGGAAAGAATATTTCAGAAGGTTTTTGTTTGTTTCATTTTAGTTTAGTTTAGAAATAATAGCCACGATGGAAATAGGTGTTGGTTGTTGGAGATACATGTTGGACGTAGCGTCACACTTCGTTAGCCAGTGGCACAGCCACCGTACAGTGAGCGATAGTGACACAATTACAATAAATCAGATCGACTAACACCAATTTTATCAGTCGCGCATTAGTTTCACAAGTAAATTAAAGGAATACCGTATTAATTGGTTTATAAGACTCTAATGAATTTATTCTGATACAAAAAACCAGAAATCTAACCTCACTGGTTACCCTTCGCCTATTTGATCCACCTATTTATAATATAACACAACATCCCCAGCTAGGACATTTTTTCTCTAGTTAGGGAGTCGGTGGCGCAGACGGCCCCTATAGTAACACAGCAGGGGCTAAAGGGGCGGGGCAAGCTCTATCTGGCGCGAATAGGTTATCCTGCGGATCTCCGAAACTTTTCTAGCATCTATTAGACCAGTAAACTTCCTAGTAGAAGGTTAATTCAAACTAGATACTTCTAATAGAACAGAGTACCTACGTTTGCAAACTATGAGAACTATCGGCATTTGCAATTACCAATTCCCATTTCTCCGACCCAGCCAGAAGCTATCTTATATTTTGTGGGCTGTATTCAAAGTCGCCAACCTTTAATTTAGGGTTCTTTATTTGTATCAAATTCGTGTTAATAGAGCTTTTCATGAAAGGTGAGATAGTATCCATTCTAATAACCGGGACGTAGCTAAAACACGTTATACCTATCAGCTAAGTTGATATCAAGTGGGGAAACTTACGCCAATTCATAGAAGACAACCTATCCTCTGAAACTTATTATTTTCCTCGAAACAAACGGATCCAGACTCTCGTAAGTAATTTGAGATAAATCTAGGAACAAGTAGACATTATTGGGCGAAACGCAGAAATACACATCACTTGGTCCGCTCAAATTCGGATAAGTGTATATAAGAGTCCCGATCACCCCCCTAGAATTTAGCTTATTATATATATTCAAAAAATCAGTGGCTCTAACGTTCACCCTATTTAGTCCGACAATAATAGAGCTAGCTGTCGTATCTATAATCGTAGGTTAGACTATATTAATAAGTATCCTTTCGACGGCGGCAAAGTATTGCTGCTTAAAGTATTTCTAAATGATTGTATTATATATAGTTCTCTCAGTTTCTAAGACTGCGTTCATAATCGTGGCTATGTCTCTCTAGCCTTGCTCGATCTTCATCTGATGAGTAGCTCTATCAGGGTCCGTGTTAAACTACTCGAAGGACAGTAAATCCCTTTTAAATAAATAGCCGGGATTTTTGGAGGGACTAAGGTATTGAGTCAGTATAATCAATTTATAACTGTTTTGCGGAACGAAGTTGATCTTACGTAGAGTGCTATAGGTGTCCTTCAGTTGTGAATGCGAGAGCGAGAGGAAAGAGACAGGAAATTAGTCTGAAAAAAAGCATAGCGGGATAGCTTGAAACAAGAAGGTAGTGTAGAGGACCAATATTGCAACAATAGCTTCACGACTCAAGGCAATGTTTCTTGTTTCCGCGAATATTGTTTGAGCTAAGGGTGTGTGTAATGTGTTTAGAAGCCGGACCAAGAATTGGAGATGAAGAAGAAGAGATGTCAAAGGTTTCCTGCTGTTTGTCATTTTTTTTTATTCACAGAGACTTCTCTTCTGCTGCTATAACAAGATCTATACTAAGAAGTCAATCTATTATTGTCGAGTTGGCAAAGCCCATTTTGCTTCCTCTTGCAATATGGTCACGTGATGGACGAAAAGGGTAGGAGAATGTGATTGGATTATTAAGGCTGTGAAGATGCTGGAGATAATAACGAACAAATCAAGTACAGTAGTCTGTACTTATAGAGAGGAATCCTCCCTATGTCTCATAGAACGCGTCACACTGTCATACTGATCAAGTGGTGTTTGAGTCATGTGATGCCATGTGATGCCATGTGACTCAGCAGGCAACACTATCTGCCTAGAACCAGAGTCACTGATTACTCATTCCAACAGCAACCCGTCGCATATAACCTTAACTCCCACAGGAACTACAAGCGCATCAACCTTTGAAGTGATGTCGAAGAACGGGAAACTTGACCGGTTCCCAGCAGTGTCGGCGACGCCCGAGTCGGATGAAAAGAACGGACTGATGTAAAGCGAGTTCGCAATCTGGATGGTTGCGCTAGGAATGCTACCTGCGGCGCGTGTGTCGTTATTAGGGACTCGGCCGGCGTATTGGGCTGAGACCCAGTTGTTGGCAGACGTGAAAACGGTAATAGCGCCTCCAGTGCCCAGTTCGTCCTCGGAGCAGAGCAGGACGTCGCGGTTTGGGTATCGAGAAGGGTTTAACAGCCCATCACAGGTTACTCCCGTATAGTCGGATGGAAAACCGGTCACGTTGACAGTGCTTGGAACACCCACAGTTGCGTTCGTGTCAAAGGTTACAAAGGCACCCGCCTGTGAATCCGTAACAACGAGCTTGTTGCTCGGTGGATGAAAAATGAGGCCGTCATAGGTACTGGGATAGTACGGATTCAGGGTACCAGTGTTATTCGTCGTATACCAAGTTGTGACCGTTCCGTCCGGCGCCACCCTGGCGAGAGCTTTGGTGCCAAAAGATGTTGGGACATAGGAGTTACCCTGCATGTCTTCTGCCATGTCCTGAATACCATTGGCGATTGTCCCACTTTCTTCCTGCACTTCAGCCAGGAACCCTGCCAAACTTGCCTGGAACATGACCTTCTGGGTTGCCGTGTTGTAGCGGATTATGTAGTTCGGGCCTGTCAAGTCAGCCCCAGAAGAGACAAAAGGCGCGGCAGCGTTGGCGGCGATGTTGATGGTGCCCGTTTTTGGATCAAAATCAATTCCGGAAACGTGAAAGGTCGAATTGTTGGTAATGCCCGGAAAGGTAATAAGCTCATGGGTAGCGGTATAGGGGTCATACACCGTGACCGTTCCGTTAAAGTTGTCCCTGTTACACAAGCCAATCAATCAGGTGCCTCGACATACATTGAACAGGATAGGAACCTGAACGAACCCAAAATACACTTTGCAGTGTTCCGAATCGAAATCAAGGTTCTCTGGGTATAGGAGGGGGTTGTTGACTGTGAAAGTGCCATTGAATGGTGGACATGCCGCTGCGACACGAGCACCATAAAGCAAAGCGAGTGCCGCAGGGCGAATCAAGCCAACAGGCGCCATTTTGGGACACAGAAATTCCGACAATCCGGAAGCCCAGAAGAGAAAATGAATGTTGTTTGAAGGAAGTGTTACCAAAGTCACTTGCTATTAGATATCCTGACTTATCTTTTACGTTTGGAACAACTCCATATATTATTGAGAAGAAGTATAAATTTCCGGACATGCCGGATTTTTAAATGACTGCACCAGACCTCCTAACGAGCTTAGTCGTATAAGTCTGTGCTTTTATAGGCTAGACGGAGGTATAGCACATAAGTATTTGATATCCACTAGTAGGGGGATATCCTGGCGTCAATAGTACTTAGCCTAATTCGACAGTACTAAGCTTTCAACCCTAATGTTTACTGCCCAATCAGGGTAAGTTTTGTTTACATCTAGGGGGCTCCGTGCTAGTGGATATTAAATACTTATGGGCTATACCTCCGTAATCTGCCGCTCCTTGGAGCCGTTGTATGGGGTAAAGGAAACTAACGATTAACGAAAACCTTATTTTGACGGTAGATGCCTATTCTGTAACCTGACCCAAATAACGCATAACAGGGGACAAAAAAGGTATTTGCGTAGCCAGGAGACAGGCTCGTTGGGTGAGTTCTGACTAGCGTCATGTCGCCTCAGAATGTTGTCAGTTAGCGGGATTGCGTGCAATAAACAGCATTCGATTGATTAATTGAGACTACAAGTATTGATGCTTATATAAAAAGCTGCCGGCCGCGTATCCTACAGAGTCGAAAACGCTGCTTGTCAATCCCGAGTTGCGTGGCTTGCAGAGCCTCGGTGGCATCCTTGTCCTCAGGATCGTCCGCGTGTCTACCGATGAGGGAGGGGAGTATGGATCTTTTCCAATGTAGGTTGGCTTCGCCTCCACCATTTCGCGTCCTATGATATTTGTGGGTTCTGATTACCAGGCTCCATCATGTTGAGTAGTATTGCTTTGAGGCAAGGAGGCCGTCTTGAAGGAAGCTGCCCACTTCAACAAGGGTATCAGGCAGTAGGAGCACTGACATTCATTAACTTTGATCTTTCAACTTCGTCGAATGGCGCACCTGCAACGTCCCTTTATTTAGATGAGTGAGAGCAGCATGGATCTCTTTCCATGAATAGTCCTCCTTCATCTTACGCAGCGTCGCATCCTCCTCTTGGTCCATGGGTGGCGCATTTTCTGACGACGCAACGGTGCCAGATATATCCCGGAATCTGGAGCAACTGATTGCGGTCATCACACAGTTCTCCTACGTCGAATTCATGTCCTCACCACTGCCGAGAGCGGGAGACGTTCATATTTTCGTGTCTGGATAAAAGCCATTTTGAGCCTCGGGTTCGTTCGGTTGGTTAGTTAGAGACTAGGCTGCTCCAATCCATGTTTTGAGCTTGACATGCAGGTTTCCGTGATCTACCTCGCGGTATCCCAGCCCTTCCTCCCATTGCTCTCTCATCTGTCCATCTTGAAGCCTCGGGTTCGTCCGACTTAGAGCTGTCACGATCCGTCTGTTGCGATTAGCATTGAGCTTCGAAACGGTGATCAGTAGTTGTGTCTGTACTTTCTGAGATGAATCTGACCGAGGCATATTTTATGATATGATCATTTTTTGGGCCGCGGAAGACATTGATTGAGTTCAAAAACAGATCATATTCTATCATAGTAAAGATACAATCTCTGTGCTCAAAACCTTTCGTCACCGTGAAGGTTTTCTCGATCCCGTACCACCACCAAGCTTCGTGAACTAGCGTACTTGAATTGCCCCCGAGGTACGAAGGGTAGTGCATTAGAGATCTCTTTCCACGAGCAGCCATCCTAGTCCGTTTAAGGAAGCCATGGAGGGGCAACTCCTAGGTGCTCAGCAGCCGGTACCGACTCAACCGTAGCTGGGGGCCTCCGAGAAGGTTGTAAAGTATTATGTTGCTTGTTATCCATAAAAGTCGACCACGGTGTCTGAGATCGTACATTGTCTGTCTCGACATACATAGATGACGGTAGTGAAAGGTGGCTAGGCCATCTGAGCGGGGCTTTGGGGTACGCCCGGGGCAGAGAGTTGGAGTGGCGGCAGACGATGAGTATGGCTTTCATCGTTTTGCAGGCCGTGGGTCCTCGTCACCTGTATCGCAGGTGTCATCGGCGTTTATAGAATGGTGGACGACCTCCGGGTCTTCTATATCGGACGTTGAACTCTCCCGGGTACCCGAAAAGAACACAGACAGCGACACGGACCCCTCTTTTTATTTTATTTTTTTTGTATTCCAGGTCGTCAGGCCCAGTCGTTTCCAGATTACTGAACTTGACGCGCATTACTCATGTGCGAAAGGGACGTATGCCACATTATTTTGTGGGGTACCTTTGTCCTCACTGTATGAATCGTTCATATCCTTCGGGCATCGGACCTCTTTTGGCTCCGACAGTATAGAACTTGCTCTCTCACTACTCCCTTAGTCTCTTTAATCACTATCATGTCCAGCTGAAACTCAAACCCAAAAAACCCTGATCATTCCTATGAATTATTGAGATGAGTCGGACATCGGATCTTTAGAGGTGGTGGAATCCTCCAACATGGCCGCCGGTTCATTGTGGAATGCAGGAAAATCTTCAGCAAACCTGCAGATAAAAGAAATGGTGTTTGGCCACTACAAACGCTTTTTCGGCACGCGCTTCTCTGCACTCTTCTTCGAAAGCTGTCTCGTCTCTCTCGACCTTGCATGAAACCGCTCCCGCCTTCAATTCGCAATGCGTTCCACGCTGTTAAGGGCAGTGGCTCTACTCTCGCCCGTCGCGCTCGTTCAGGCGGCAATCTACTTACCAGATTCCAGCTGCGCCACTTGTGCAGGATTAGTGGGTAGTTCTTTTCTCTCTCCGCAACGGAAAATATGAGATCTGTTCTAACAAGCTAGTGATATCTCCAGAACTCCCTTCCGGCCCCATACAACCTCTCGACCTCGCAGACCAATAGCATAGACGAGGGTGACTCCAACTCCTTCTGGATCTCGTCCTTCCTTCGCGGCTCTAATGGCCACCAATACTTCATCCTCGCCCAAGTCCTCGACGGCTCGCCCGCCAGCTACCGCGCATCCGTGCTCGACGTCACCAACCCGTCCGTCCGCGCACAGTTCTCGACTCCCGACACCGCCAACACCAGCCTCTACTCGGACACGGGCGTCTTCAACTTCATCACCAGCAACTTCACCTTCGGCGCCACCAGCGCCACCGATGGCCTCTCCAAGATGCGCGCCTGGAGCAACTATAATGGCGTCCAATTCGACCTGACCTTTGAGACCTCCTCGCCCGTCCTGCTCAATGGCGGCACCGGCAGCTTCGAGGCCACCGGCGGCGTGGGCTACGAGTGGTCGATGCCCGCCGGCAAGACGACCGGCTCGCTGACCCTCGAGGGTACCACCGTCACCATTGACACCACCAACTCCAAGACCTGGTACGACCGCGAGTGGGGCAACTTGCCCCAGGCCTGGTACTGGTTCGAGATCCACATCGACCCTATGGCCGCCTATCCGACCGGCGCCGTCCTGTCCGTGTGGAACTGGATCGACGACATCTCGGGCAACAAGAACTTTGCGACCGTGAGAGACGCACCGGGGATCCACCGCGTGGTGCCCGTCACCACCTTCACCCGCAACCTGAACTCGACCTGGACCTCGACGCACACCGGGAACAAGTGGGTGCAAGATTTCGAGCTAGTGCTGGAGGATAGGACGTCCCTCTCCATCTCGAGCATCAGGGAGGATCAGGAAATGTGGAGCGAGGTGGACGCGGGGGCTGGTGGTGGTTTCGAGGGGTATATGACCGTGACCGGCTCGTATAAGGGCGTCCCCGGCGCGTGCGGGTTCGCTGTCAGTGAGCAGTTGCCCAACTCATACTCGGCTTTCTCTTAGAGTTGAGGATCATATTGGTATTGATGATCAACCGCAATGATAGCGGTAGAGCGGAGAGTTTGCGGATTCCGGATGATGAGTGGAACTTTTCTTTCTCTCGGGGTGCGATGCAAGCTACACTTACCGTGGCTCAATCCTCGGTAGTTCATTTAGTCGAGTATACTATTATACATAGGCCATTTTAACAGATGTGCATTTAGTTACACAAAATAAACTTAGTCGTTTTATTTGTACAAAACCCAGCTCACAGCGGGGTGTGATGCCCGTTGATTGCTATATATCGAGTTTTAATGAGCATTGAAAACTGAAAACTATTCAACCGGAGAGCCTGGAGAGCCGATAGGACGAGTGAATTGAGGTCGCGAATTGTAATGAAGTGGTGGAGGAAGGGAAGGAGAATGTGCTGTCGGAAGGACGACTCACCTGGACTGCTCACTTACACTGCGTAGCGTTTCCTACTCTAATACAGCATCGTGAGAGAAAATATAAGTTTTTTAAATCATTTATTATAGTATTTTCAATTTTTAAATAATAATATATATTTTTAATATAATATACTTTTGGGGGAAAGTTGTGTAGGCAAACACTTCCTAGGGACGCAAGCCCGTGTTCGGGAGACTAGTGGGTTAGCCGGCGAGGGCTAGGCTAATCTTCGGCTGTAAGTGCTGTGCGTGGGGTTCGAATCCCTACCCACTACCTAGGGCTTAGGCACTAATGTCACGGCTATGCTCGCACGGGGCTGTACTGCGGTCACGTGGGATTCAGCCACGTGTGCCCTAAGCGAGAGTGTGTATATATTTCCCGCGATAGAGCTTCTCTCTTCTTCTTTTCCTTCTCCAGCTTTAGATTCTCAATCGAAATGCGCGTTCACGCCATTCCTTCGGGTGTTATCTACGTGTAGCCATCGCACCTAGCTCTATCACATGGCGTTGCCTCCCACGTTAATAAATAGGCAGGCGTCTGAAAGCCTATAGAAGGACTAAAGTACTACTCTACTTGTCTGGTATAAATAAACAGAGGAATAAATAGTATACTGGCTAGTGATTTGTTATGTAGTACTTGTAATTATAAGAACTCTTGCTTAGATTATATATACTTAGGATTTTCTTGAGTTATTATCTAATTGCGCCTAGTGATGTATAACTCACGTGTGACTTACGTGTCTTATACAGGAGCCTAATGCACTAGCGTGTCCTAAAGATATATTAGATCTTATGTACAATCTGTTCCGGTAAGTGTTCGTCACGTGACATATTCTTACCCCTCTATCACTTCAAAAGTTCTCAACGAGTTATTAGTCAAATGAAGTACAAATAGGCTTAAATTAAAGCTATTAATACTTAGTTAAACCTCCCTTGTTTTTAATGCACAAATCTATCCGTTTCGGCATACTCTTATTCAATTTTAACAGCGAGCTTAGTGAGATTTGTGGCCACACTTCATGCAACGCTAATTCTAAATCAGAGAGTGTTCGCGTTCTATGACGTATCTTCCCGATTCGAGTCTTGATTTGTGCCTATAGATTTTCAATTGGAGACAAATCAAGTGATTGTGGTAGCCAGCGTATTATCTTGACTTTCTGTGACTTAAGGAAGTCTGTCACAAGCTTTGCCTTATGCTATGGAGTATTGTCTTCTTGTATGACTACGTCTAGGCTATAACGTCGACGTATTCTCTTATAGAATAGAATGAAATGCTCTCGGAGAACTTCCTTGTACCGTTCGGCCGTTATTGTGCCCCCCTTTGGAATGATGACCAATGGGCCTATATGTGGCCCACAAAAACATAACCAAACTCCTATAGCTTGCCGTCTACTTTTGAACGATAGCTTAAGGTTCTTCTCAAGCTACTCCTCCCCCTTTCCTGAAGCGCGGGTAACCTAAAACACTGCGTTATTAGCACTAGTGTAGAAGGTAACTTTATCTAACTAACACATCTTATTCTAGTCCCTCCTAGCCTTCTTTTGAGCCCAACAAAAGGTACCGCGCTTCTTCTTATTGATAGGACTAATATGAGGCTTTG
>NXFV01001054.1:0-50497 GCA_002803225.1 Gamarada debralockiae | reverse complement strand
CTTGCGCTTGGCTTTACTATACTTCTTTAGGATTTTTCGAACAAGATTTCGACTGATTTTGATACCTGACTTGCTTAGCGTAGCGAGAGCAAAAAGACTGTCTTTTGGATTTTTGTTTGCGTATCGAATGAGGGCTCGTTCTTGGCGAAGGTTAAGTTTTGGCTTTACACCGCATCGTGGCTTGTTTTTGAACTCGAAGCCAGTGTAATTCTGGTAGCGGTCGAGGATTGATCGAATAGTAGAGCAAGGGGTCTTAAATTCGCGGTGAATATCAGCAATCCTATAACCATCTTGATATTTGTGTACAATCAAGGCCCTTTGGGCTGGAGAAAGCTCTCGACGAGAGGTTTTTGGCTTATATTTGCCTATTTTAAGTATGGAGTTTGTATGGTTCATGGTTGAGAAGTTATGTGGGTAAGAAGTGGGGTAGTACCCTACTACACTAGGCCGAATTCGGCTGATAAGATAACGAACACTTGCCGGAACAGGTTGTACCTATAGAACCTTTTCCTTCTCTCCTTAGCTTAGTTTTTTCATTAATTTAGTGTTTACTGCGTAGGGTCTTTAATGCATGAGATCCTAATACATAGTGCTGTCACACTTAGCGCCGCTAAGAGTCTTAGTATCTAGTCCGGAGGGAAAGAAGCTAAACTCAATGTGTCCTCAAGTTTACGCCAATTGTTATTCACTCATTAGAGACGCTTATGTTCATGGGTGTATAGAAGGAAAAGCTATAAAGGATACTTTAAAGGGTTCTAAAGAACTGAAATTAATTTACTTGGTCTGATCTAGCCATTTTAGTTACATGTAACCAAATAGTGCAGGAGCATTTATGAGTGAGTCCAGTGTCCAGATATAAACTATCTTAATATTTTGAGAGCTTGCTGACCTGAAACATTTAGCACTGTGTAATTTTATAAATCGAAGCACCGAGAACTGGGAATTAGGAGCCTAGTGACGGCCTTGGTGAAGTTGGTCATCTACCTTTCCTCGCATTTCTTCAACTTGTATGCAGTTATATTTTCCGTGGTAGCAAGGCTCCGAGCTCCTCGAAGTCATCAAAAACGCTCTTGCCAGAGCTGTGTCGTCGCCTTGGAGCATACCCCTGAGCAGAGGAATCCAGCGAGATGGGATGAAAAGAAATCAGCTGATTTGATGTCTGTTTGCCTTTGAGATGGCAGATAAATGCTTCCTTGAACTCTTTTAAAGCGCTTACTTTAAGAACAATTCAAAACAAATCAAAACGCAGTACAAAGCTTTGACATGTGACATCGCCTGCAAACCACCGTAGCAATTTTGTAGAAAAGATACTCTGGGTCTCGAGGAGGTTTAGTTCTTAGGACCAAGGGAGGCTCGAGTACAATAGATGAAAGATTTTGATAGCCAGAATAATCCACCTTTGACCCATGTTGAGATAAAAAGAGGTCCCCTATCACCCCGCTAAAACGGGAACTCGTATTCTGCCGAGGCCTCGCGGCGGGTTCCTGCATATAAACGAAAAACACATGACGATCTCATTCCTTCCATCCGAGTAACGACACAGGGCATCAGATCCCCTACACTTCTACTCCCGCCCCCCCCAAATCTCCAAAGAAGGACGCTCTGAAGTGGCGTCTACTCTCCTCGAAACGCTTTGTTGAACCAGCAACCATTCACAAGCTCAAACTACCCCGCCATCCCACCAACCAAACGAAATGGCACCTCTAACACCCTTCTGGGCCCAGCCCTCTCACCCCTCCATCCAAGACGTCCGAATCCCCTCGGACCCATCCCAGTTCACCACCAAATCGCTCTCGACGGTCGATCTGGCACCCTATGCAGTGTTCGCCAAACTGACGTTCCCGCCTTGCACCAAGGCTGAGAAGCCTACGTATGCTACGGCTCAGATGGGGAAGGAGGAACATCTGAATTTGAATTCGGATTTGGTTTATATTAACCACTCTTGTGATCCTTCACTCGTTAGTCAATATTTCTTTTTACTGTTTTCATGCCAGTGAAGGCGGCGTCGGTTCGGTATTTTGGAGGGGGGAAACGTTTCGAAGGAGTTTACCCCACCTTCCTGAAATGGACAGAACCTGTTTCTCAGTGTGCAACCCGCACCATGAGTTTCACATTCATATGAGCCTACAAGATGCCTGACTATTTGGTCTTCCCAGAAATAGATCTTCGACATGTCCTCCCTCAACGTCATCGCCGGAGGCCGCGGTCTCAAAGCCGGCGAAGAGTTGACCTTCTTCTACCCATCAACAGAATGGGATATGGATCAAGGCTTCGACTGCTTCTGTGGTTCGAAAAACTGCCTTGGGTATATTGGTGGTGCTAAGCATATGAATGCTGAGCAGCTCAAAGTAAGTTAATAGGACCCTAATATGTTCTGTTTCCTAGAAGTCATTTGCTGATAATTTTGTAACAGGGACGTTGGCTTAACGCCCATATCCGTGAGCTTCTGGAAGAGCGTGACAACTCTTCTAAGTCCGAAACTGCTTTGGCTGGAACTGCCAAAGCCAACGGCAACACTCACACCGTAGACCCAATAGCCACAGCGTTGCAAGCTTCCCTCGAGCAAGCACGCAAGATGGTCGAAGCCACCCAGAACGCGCTCGATACCTACATATCGATCCACTCCGAGCGCGAGAACGGTGTTGGGTCCCGAGAATTGAGTGGTGAGATGGGAGGCGATACTCCTGTCTGTGTCTAGGGACTTGATGAAGTGGGAAGGAAAGAATGTTTCTTTTGTTGTGTCTTTGGATAGATGGGGGAGTTCAACACCCTTCGACATTTCTGGGCCGAAAAGGATCTCAACATCCTACATCCATTGATCGAAAAGCGATATTCAACACTCTGACACTATAGTTTTGGATCTCAACATCCGAGGCAACTTGCTTGATCTTCGATGCCATTTTGAACTTAGTATTACAGTCCTTACTTTTGTTACATCAAGAAATAAGCACCATGCTAAACGCCCTGCCATCTACCTATAATGTACCCTTATCACACAAATGAAAACCACTCCCATGCTTGGTATCTACTCATCAAACCATCGTCCCCACCCCTCATTCTTCCTCCTCTCCGCCCCCGCCCCACCCGCATATTTCCGCTCCTCCTCCTCCCACTTCAGTCTCTCAACTCTACTCCTCGCCAAAAATGCCCTCGCGAACCGCCATGCCTCCGTATCCGCCAAATTCCACGCCTCAATTGCACCATGTAGCTTCTCCTCATCCACAGTCCTCTCTTTGCCAAACTCCCTTGCTCGGCTAAGTAATGCTTGCTCCTTGCGTCTGTCCTCCTCATTCGGCACTGGACCGTCTTTTGGATCAGGTTCCTGTTTCGGTCTTCGTTCTGGACCAGGAACTGGGGTCTCGGATTTGCCTGTATCAGTGGCGTTTTTGGGGATTGGGAAGCCGAAATGCCAGTCTAGGTCGGAAGGCATGTCTTTCTCGGCTGTGACCCACAGCGAATGCGAGGTTCCATATTGGGATGCGACTGCTTCCTTGAACTTAACGACTCGTGGGGCCCCAGAGACGCCTGTGCCGAGGAGTTCCTTTGTGAGGGTAGTGAGCCAGGGGTCGCGATCTGACTCTCGTCTGATCCACCGCACATCGATATCGTCGCGGAACGAGGAGAGTACGGCATGTGTGTAGGGGTGTGGCACGGTGCCAATTGTATATAGAGTTGAGGTGTTGCGGTATGCGGATGGGGTAGAGATCTTCATGGGTGTAGATGAAACGCAGGGTTTGCAGCTGGGTCGGTTGGGAGGGCAGGAGGCTGGCATAGGGGATTCGGGACATTGGGCTAAGAATTCGGCGAGTTTGAGTGCGGGCTCGATGGCTGAGGACATGTGCTTGGGTTGTGGTTTTAGGACGGCGATTCCGCTGGAGAAGATGTTCTGCCATGTGCTATGTAGGTGAGAGACCATAAGTTGGTTCAAGATCTGCAGCCGCTTTGCTCCTGTGCCAACGATACTCTCTGCGATCTTGGTGTATTTTTCGTTTATTGTCTTGTTACTGTAATATGCCAATGCTTCGTGGTTGGGGTCGATCTTAAAGGTCTTGGGTGGTACTGCGCTGATGAAGTCTTTTGCTGTCTTTATATCCGGATTGGCCAATGCCACTTTCACAGCTGCGGTGATATCTGCCTTTGTTCCGGAGAATAGACCGCTTCCAAGATTGTCGAATCTTGTCAACGAAGGATACTCGCCACGTCGAAGGTAAGAGAGGAGAGAGTCTTCATGAGGACCCATTGGAAGCGTCAGGTAGTTGCACAACAGGCCCGTGCCCATATTCTCCCATGCCAACCATCTAGACAGTTCGATCTTCAACGCAGGTTCGATTTCGAGTAGTTGGAGCTCGGCGTATAAAGGGTTGTTCATAGCCTCCGCGGGGCTTAGAATAATCGGCTTAAATCCCTGCGCCCACCAAGCCCTTCTCCATGTAAGCAAAATGGCATTCTGCGCATCCTTCAATTCCTGCTCCTTCTCTAATGTATGATCGTAGTATGTATAGATCGGCGGTCGTTCAACGAGAGGTGGAAGCAAGGATCTGTTTTCGTCCAATGTGACAGAGGACGAGAATGGACTCAGCCAATTCCAATTGCTGTACCAGGTCGATTCCCCATTTGTGCTGTTCTTCTGGACAGGCGGCGGATGTGCTGCTTGTCTGAAAGGATTGAGGATGCTTGGTGAAGGTAGTTTCTTCGGTAGCTTCGGGAGGGATATCTTATGATCAGTGAATCTGCTTAAGGAGGGACCAGAAGGCATTGAGTTTGGAAGGGTAAAGACGAGTGTTATGACGGCAAAGACTGCGATGGTTGCCAGCAGCACAGCTATCCGGCGTGGAGCCATTGCTGGCACAGGCTTCCCGAAGACGCTGCGTTGAACCGGCATTGTGGAATCGAGAAAGGAGACTTTGGGGTTCGAATCGTTCGCCAGACACTAGTGAGTTAAAATCGTATCGGAAGAGGTGGGTGGTGGTTGTGTGCGGAGTTGAAGAAGTCCCCCTGGATAATGAAAGATATCCCTTTCACTAGCTGACGCGGTCGTTTTGTTGGTCGAAACCTGTCCTCAATAGTCGTGGAAGAGTAATGCTGTTGGAAAGGAAGAAATAGGAAGAATTAAAGAAGGAAATGCAAGATTGGGTACGACGCCGCTCAAAAGAATGCTGAAAGGGAACAATTGAAAAAAAGGAGAAGGTTGAATTCCGGTATGTATGCCTCCTTGTTCCTGAGCAACTTATTTTCAGATTCGTTTCCTATCCCAAAATGTCTTGGCAAAAATCGCCTAGCGCGGGCACTAAGTTTGGCAGGGGCTGACGGGCTGACCTAAGGCTGTTTCGCACGTGACTCTCCGGTTACGGCACACAAATTTCGACAAGGCTGAATTTTTGAACAAATTGACTCGGCCTTGCTTGTAAAGCCTCAGCCCTGGACCGCCCCTCTTTAAAATTGACAGATCACAAGGAGAATATTCATCTTCACATATCAGGCCTCAATCTTCTAAGATCTATGAACGAGTTGACTTCTGATTGATCTCAGAATTTCTTGAAATCCCCGAGGTTTGTCACAAACGCCCGAACGTCATGCCGTCGACAAAGCCAGACCTTCCAGACCCCACCGCTGACCTCCATTGGTCCGCATTCAGAGGCGCAATCCAAGATATCTTTTCCGCAAACGCTGAGGCACATCCAGATAGACTATGTGTAGTCGAAACAGCATCAGGATCTTCCCCCAGGAGAGATTTCACCTACCAACAAATCAATGAAGCCTCAAATATCCTGGCCCACCATCTGGTTCAGTCTGGTATCCAACGTGGGGAGGTGGTGATGTCTTACAGTTACAGAGGCGTGGATTTGGTTGTCACTGTTATGGGGATTTTGAAGGCTGGAGCGACATTTTCGGTCATTGACCCTTCGTATCCTCCGGATCGTCAAAATATCTACCTCGATGTGGCCAGACCGAGAGCATTGGTCGTGATTGACAAGGCTACCAAGGAGGCTGGAGAGTTGACTGAGAAAGTTCGAAGTTTCATCAAGGAGAATTTGCAGCTCCGAACCGAAGTCCCCGCGCTGGAACTCAAGGATAATGGAACTCTCGTCGGTGGATACCTGAATGGCAAAGATGTTCTCGCAAGCCAACAATCGCTGAAGGCAAAGGGGCCTGGAGTCGTCGTTGGACCGGATTCCATACCAACTCTGTCATTCACATCTGGCTCTGAAGGTCGACCAAAAGGTGTCCGAGGCAGACATTACTCCTTGGCTTACTATTTCGACTGGATGTCAGAACGATTCCGGCTTACCAAGGATGACAAGTTCTCGCTTTTGAGTGGCATAGCGCATGATCCTATTCAAAGAGATATCTTTACCCCACTCTTTCTGGGCGCTCAATTACTGGTGCCATCTAAGGATGATATCCAGCATGAAAGACTTGCGGAGTGGATGCGAGAGCATGGTGCAACAGTCACGCATCTGACACCAGCCATGGGTCAAATTCTCGTTGGTGGTGCAAGCGCAGAGTTTCCAGCCCTCCATCACTCATTCTTCGTCGGAGATATCCTGATCAAGAGAGACTGCAGAGCCTTGCAACGACTCGCCCCAAACGTCTCCATTATTAATCTTTATGGTACCACCGAGACCCAGCGCAGTGTCAGCTACTACGAGATCCCAAGCCGAGCTTCAGACCCTGAGTATTTGGAGAAGATGGGCAACGTGATTCCTGCAGGCAAGGGAATGAAGGATGTTCAACTGTTGATCGTTGATCGCGAGAACCGAAATCGAATCTGCGAAGTCGGAGAAATTGGAGAGATCTACGTGCGAGCTGCCGGCTTAGCTGAGGGATACTTAGGCAGCGATGAGCTCACTAAGACGAAATTTGTCGACAACTGGTTCGTTGACAATTCGATGTGGGTTGAGGCGGACAAGAAATTGGCGAAATCCGAGCCATGGAGAGAGTTCTACAAGGGCCCAAGAGATCGTATGTATCGATCGGGAGATCTCGGTCGATATATGCTCACTGGAGATGTTGAATATGTTGGACGAGCAGACGATCAAGTCAAGATCCGTGGCTTTAGGATTGAGCTTGGGGAGATCGACAATTATCTTTCCAACCACGAGATGGTGATGGACAATGTTACGCTGGTACGGAGAAACAAGGATGAGGAGCAAACGCTTGCTAGCTATATTGTGCCTGACATGCAAAAGTGGGCACGATGGTTGAAGCAAAATAATTTAGACGATGATACGTCTGGGGAGGGAATTCAAGGACGCTTGAGAAGATTTTGGCCTTTGTGCGATGATATCAAGCGGTACTTGAAGACAAAGCTTCCATCATACGCCATCCCTGAGGTCATCATTCCCCTGGAGAAGTTCCCGCTAAATCCGAACGGAAAGAAAGACAAGCCAGCTCTTCCTTTCCCAGATGCAGCACAATTCGCTGCAGCCAGACCCAAGGGTAAGCTTGTCAATCTGTCGCTAACGGAGAAGGATGTTGCAAGCATCTGGGGCTCACTTATCCCAACCGTGGACGAGCGAACAATCAGCCCCGACGATTCCTTCTTCGACCTCGGCGGACACAGTATCCTAGCCCAGCAAATGCTCTTTAAAGTAAATCGCAAATGGACCGACCTCAATATCAACATGAGCGTCTTCTTCCAAAACCCCACGCTCAAAGGACTCTCCACGCAAATCGACCGACGAGCATCCTCCAACAAGGAAGTCAACGGACATGCTGAAGTCGCGGAAGATTATGCAGCAGACGCACAATCTCTTCTCAAGTCTCTGCCATCCAAGTTCTCATCCGCAGATGCGAAAATCACACCTACTACGCCTCTGAAGGTTTTCCTTACTGGCGCGACCGGCTTCCTAGGTGCATACCTCCTCCGTGACCTTCTCACTCGATCCTCACCACCTATCAACGTAATCCTTCACGTTCGTGCTCTAGATATCGATTCAGCCCTCAATCGCGTCACGCAAACCTGCCAAGCGTACGGCGTCTGGGAACCCTCCTGGAGGGACCGCATCGCTTGCGTGACTGGCGATCTGGGTGAGCCACGTCTCGGCCTCTCAGAAGGTACGTGGAATACGCTAGCACAAGAAGTGAACGTGGTCATTCACAACGGCGCCCTTGTGCACTGGGTCTACCCATACTCAAATCTCAAGCCCGCAAATGTACAGGGTACTCTCGATATCTTGGCTCTCTGCGCGGCAGGTAAGCCCAAGTATTTGTCGTTCGTGTCCTCAACTTCCGTGCTTGACACCGAGCACTTCGTGAAGCAATCACGTGCCGGCACCGCAGTTTCTGAATCCGATGATCTGTCTGGTTCTGCCACAGGCCTCGGAACCGGATACGGACAGAGCAAGTGGGTAGCTGAATACCTCGTCCGCTCAGCTGGTGCGCGAGGATTACGCGGGACGATCATTCGACCGGGCTACGTAACTGGTGACCGCACGTCCGGTGTGACAAATACGGATGACTTCCTGATCCGCATGGCGAAAGGCTGTGTCCAGCTCGGCTGCCGTCCCAGAATCTCCAACACAGTGAACATGGTCCCAGTGAACCACGTCGCCCGTGTAGTGGTAGCGGGCGCGTTGAACCCACCTCAGACACCTTTGGGCGTTGCGCAAGTCACCAGCCATCCGAGACTCACATTCTCGCAGTATCTGGCAACACTAGAGAGTTACGGATATGAAATTCCCGAGGTGGAGTATCCTGTTTGGAGTAAGAAGTTGCAGGACTATGCAGCAGCAGAGGATGGTCGGGAACAGCATGCTTTGTAAGTTTAATCCTTATTTTTGAGATAAGATGCATGATTGCTAATTATGAGAACCAGAATGCCACTCTACCACTTCGCAACAACGGACCTCCCCGCCGATACCATCGCACCGGAAATGGACGACATCAACGCAGCAGCGGCTCTCAAATCCGACGCGCAGTTCACAGGCGAAGATCTCTCCTCCGGTGGGTTCGTGGATGAGGAGATCATGGGCAAATATCTGGCCTACTTGGCTGGCATCGGGTTCATGACCTTACCAAGTGGGAAAGGTAAGAAGGCACTGCCAGATATCAAGATCAGTCCTGAGCAAAAGAGTGCGCTGATGAGAGTTGGTGGTCGTGGTGCCTTGGTTTAGAGGACGGTTTTAGGGGAAGGGGTGGGGCGTTTAAAATGTTTGTATGTTAGACAAGATCTTTGCTATGGTTTCAAAAGAATTTGGAAGTTCCCCAAACATGAAGTCCACATCACCAATCCATTCAACGAATATTTTCTCGTCCACGTGATAGTGATACACTTCGAATCGCGAGTCTTCGCCGAGAATGACTACATAGCCTCTCCCGAACTCACTTACCGTTATCATCGAAAATGGATGTGGAAACTGTCTTTGCTGTTGGTGTCTGGGACTCCAGACTATGCCATCATTGCAAGTCACATCACGCAGGGTAACAGCCATCTCTCAAACCGCCGAAGTTAGGAATTCTTACGTAGAACTATGTGGTGAGAAAAGTGGTGGGGGGGGCGGCCAATAAAAAGAAAGTCGACAGCAAGAATGCAGTAGGGAAGTTTCCAGCTCCAGTAAGAGAAATATCCCTGATAGCAATTTGTTCCTCTGTGTTGAGTGAATGAGAGCTGCATCCCATTCTTTCACAGCACGCAAGTAGTCATGGGCCGAGCTCGATGCTTGGCTTCTTGCTACCCTTTCTTGTCACAGAAGTCATTGCTTAATTGCGTATTGTGGAATATTTATGGGGGTGTCTCTGATGCGATACCCTTACGCCGAAGAGGCGCTATCACTATATTTGCTGCTGTTGTACATTACCCAAAAACACTACCAGGACAGCACAATACCTACATAAAAATTCATTATCAGTTTTTCTTTTCTAAGAGCTGTAGGTAGAGGAGGGGATATCTTACGCGCAAGTACTCATAAACACATTCTCAACCTTTATATTAGTAATCAGCGAGATCATCGTAGCAAATATGGCTGTGAAAGCTAGTACTATTCCTGCAGATTGGACGCGGGTGACATTGGCCATGTAGAGAAGGAAGACTGGTATTAGTAGGATCGAGATAGCGATACAGATTACGATTATGTTGGCAACGAGGGTGATACGGCGGTAGGAAAAAATATATGTTTGTTGGTCTTCTGGATCGGCATTTTGATTTTTAAAGCCAAGCAGCGCCTACTCAGAAATGTTAAAACACCCACTTCGACAAAATGAGGGGGGAAACCAACTGGCTTTTCTGATGTTTTGGCAGGGTTCTTACCTTAAGAGGACCTTGTGGGTATCTACTAATGAAGGCTTCTACAAAGTCAAGGATGCCGTTGCTTTGTTGTATTTCGTTGATAGGTGTTATAAAGTCTTCCTTTCGGAATATGAAATCGTCGTGTCCTCTTTCTAAAGGTTTGTGGTGGTTCATCCAGTTGTACACATTTCTGTGGTTTCTCGCTGGAGCAGGCCCTAATTGCCTCAGCCTAGTATCTTTATCAAGCAAGTCGCCTACAGATATTAGCTCAATTGCTCGTTTTCGAAAGCTGCACAGATTAGTAAGGTCTCACCATAGATGCTAAGCTTCTCTTGTATTTCCTTCAAGATGTTCCGCTGTGCCGGGTCCCACAATTCATAGTCATCTGAGCTACGGAGCCGGTAGTGCTTGTTTATATCGGCATTATCTTCTGTATCAAGTTTATGCAGCTTTTTCTCGAGGAGAGTAAGCTCTCCTTGGAGTTGGAGAAGGGATCTGCAAAAGAGAAGACCAAATCTGCGGTATACCGCACAAGAATTGGACTGGTTTTGAAATGCAGCGAGACGAGGCCAACCTAATGGATACGTTTCGTCGCCTCAAAGTCCATTAGCCAATAAAGCCAAAACTTATAAAAAGTTATTCTTACAAGACTCTTTAACAAAAACCTGATTCGCATCGTCAGGCTCCCATTTTGGGAAGCTAATTGCCGAAACCAATCTTTTCAGTCTGATGAACGTTGGTTTGGGTGAAGAATCTGCCAGGTGCTGTCAGCATTGAAGATTTCAGCAAAGAATTTTTCACTGTCAATACCATTGTCACAAAATAGCTGGCTTTGGGTAGGTGATAGTTCTTGCGGCCCGAGCTCCTTTTCCACTAAAGTTGTAGCATTTGAGCCTGTACTAGATGCATTCGATAAGGTCCTTTTGTCTGCGAAAATTCCACCTATCGTCGTCTCCCTGGTCGGTGCTTTTGGTTTCGGCAAGATAGCCTGTTCAGCTTCGTCAAGGTTGATGGCAAATCGCGTTGGGAGTTTCGCGGGCGGGGGAACCGCAAATATGGAGAAATGTTGAGAAATGCTCTCGTCCGCCATTGCAAGCTTCCTGGTTGCAGTGGTGGCAAATCGGTGGCAAATTTGTGACCCTTGCGAGATTTAAATACGTGTAATCATCCATCCTTCGAACCTAGAGGCTCTGCAGTGGGCGACTGTCTGAAGCGGGGTATACTTCGTTTCTTAGTCGGCCGAACAGCCTCACATATGTTTGTGGAGGCTTAGACTGACATGCCACACCACCAAAACAAGTTGGACGGTGAAGGCTTGACCCACACCACAAAATTGCAGCTGTAGATTTGCCATGGGATACATTTAAATCTCGCGAATCATATTTCGCGTCATAGTGAAGAACCGAGGTTTCCAATCAGATGCTATAGCCTCCAGATCCAGTTGTACAGTACACATTCTAGGACTTCCAAATGTTGCACAAAGAATTTGTGAAATAGCAGATGCAGCTTGCGAGAGAACTCCAAAGTAAAACCGCAAAGGCCTCTAACACCTGTCAATTCTTTTTGGAGACTTCTGCCTTGGAAACCATTGCAAAAAGCGAAGAGGCTGTTTATTTTCGGTGCCGCGTCAGGCTTTCAACAGCACATGCCGGGTTTCCGAGTGAGCCTCCTGTAGAAGAAGGCAAGGCTGCAGCCCCTTTACCTCCCTGGGATGCTGTGGGTGTGCAGAAAGCCTGCGATTGCTCACACCGCTATTCTGCATATACGGGTGTGCTATGGAAGGCAATTGTTCCTCTCGATATGGGGTTTTTAGGGGCTGTGAGAATGGGTAAGATCACGACAGTTCTGTAACTTCTACAACGGATCTGGCAACATTCGAGAGTTCTATTTCAACTCGCTTAGGTTATGTCGAGAGTTTCCCGATCCTCCCGATGGCCTGCATGCGCTAATTCTTTTTAGTCTCAAATGAAGTGATTTGTGCGCCCTGTGTGCTGGGCTGGGTGCTGAGCTGGACCAACTCTTCCAATTCGAGGAGGTCCCACACGCACCATTTCGGTCATGTAATATGCGGACCACGAGGCTGATCAATAATCCGAACATGGGGCTTTCACACCTCAATTATGCCGCATGAGAACACGGAAATAGGAGGATATACTTGTAGGTGTCGTAATAATCTAGAACTTGGATGTTGACAATTCCTGCTGGGTACACCTCCGTCAGCTCATGAGATTACGCCATCACCGGAGTGAACTCTTCCAGCTCCTCTCGCTGCAGCCTTGGAGTGGAAGTACCTCAAAAGTAAGATTAAACCTCCTTCCATAATTTAGAACTATTGTTTTTTACCATGGCTGAGCTAAACTATGTACGGGCTCTGCTGTTGAATTTAATCTCCTTTCGATTAGGTTTTCATCCCCCCAGCAATCAGTGTTCTTGACATCACTTTGAGAGGAGTCTCCACGAAAAAATCATGTAACCACGCTTCTCTCCCTGCGAGAACTCTCCACTCCTACAACAATATTTCTTAGCGGACAATAATGAGGACGATATGATAGTCATGGACTTATTTGCGTACTTCTGATCAATACCGCTAAGGAATTTAGGAGCAAGAGCCTACCCGCAATAGAGAAAGGGAATGAATATCCATGGTCTACACCTCCAGCACACATTCGGCTCGAGTCTCTTGGCAGATATACACCAGGGACCAAGAAGTCGCTTGGGCTTATTCGGAAAGCTTCCATAGCCATGCGTCCTATGTTGAGGTAAATCCTCTCTCATGCTAGTAACGGTTGGTTGATACAAAAGGTCTAACATCAAATATGGTTGTAGTCTACGGTCTTTTCGATTCAGATGCCCCAGCGAAACCTCAAATCCTCATTTTCGACGCCGTCCAGACTCGAACCATCTCCCAATCAATCAGAAAGATCTTCCAAATGCCTTTCCGCCTCCAGAGTACCTACCATAAGCGGCAAGGCATGGTCGGCTATCGAAATTCGAAGAAGCCCTCGCAGTGGTGGCGAGGATGAATTCACGATACCATATAGCTCCCACATGCGATAACTCGACCGCTTCTGCAACGATGGCAGATTATACATCATACGAAGCTCTGAAGGATATCTCTTACGGGATGAGAGACCCAGTCTCCAAGTCGTCTCATGAGGGCATCAACGCGCTTCTTCGTCGAGGGCCGCCATGACCTAAGCGAGGGGCGAGCGAAGTTGACGTACTGTGGCAATAGGAGTCAGTGGCAAAGTGAAAATTTTTCCTAAGGCGAGTCAAACTTGCAATTACTTCGAAAAGATGTCGTCTTCGCCCATGATATCTATCCGAAACTCCGTTTTACAGGCGGAATATCGACATTCCAGCTCTTTCAAAGGGTTGCAAGACGGAATTTATCTGGCAATTGGAACCAACCCTCGAACAACATCTATCCCACTTGCACTGCTTTTAGCGCCTCCCAAACGCTGTCAACATTTTCCACGTCGCGGCGGCAAAGATTGCTTCACGAGTTCCCAAGATCAAACTTCGTTGAGTCACCAAGTCATCGGTCACTTCTTGAACGATGGCTCTCTCGAAAGAGTGTGTCCCCGCACCAGGTTCATCTCGCTCGCGGAAGCATGTGGTGGTCAAGGCTACCGTCAAAACAAATGATGTGTGTTCCAGTTGCCCGAACGCTGTATAATTACTTGGCCTAACATACTTCAGTACCCAGCACCGTCGCCACGACCCAATATACCCAACTGTGGAGGGTCATAACAGATTCTCTCAAGCGCAGGCTAGAGTTGAGAGCATTTATGGACCGCTGGCAGGTGCCGATTTCTGTTAGAATCTCGCATTGGCGATAGAGCTCCCTGATGCCACCACGGAGATGGATTGGTAGATGTCATGAATTTTGAAATCGGGATAAAGGATAGGCATAGAGGATAGATGGCATGAAGTTTACATAGAGTTCTTCCCTCAGGGGATCTTACAGCATCCAACATAGCGAATACAGAAAGGGCGAGGCGCTACCTTCTTTTCCTTTTTCATCTGCCTGCTATCATCTTTTCCAGGGATTATTATGCGGGGGCAACTTTTCTGGAGCAAACGTTCCTCGATGCTTAGTATACTATATTTCAGCCGATACAAATGAAACCGCTCTTAGATAGACCGGAAGGGCTAAACGCCAAAAAGCTAACTACATGCGGTAGCAGGTTATCATATGGGAAAGCTCCCAGAGGCCGAAAGCCGAAGATGATCATGACCAAGACCTCATGTAAAAGAGCCAGGAAAGGGACTGTGCGGAAGCTTGGTCGTTGGCGAGTGCTTGTAAACTAGAAGCCGAAACTACATCTGGTGCTTTAGGCATTCATTCGCTGAACGAGGTCTTGGCAGCCCACTTTCTCGGCATCCTTGTGTTTCCGGTGCCCTAAATGTGTTGGGTGCCGTGATTGCGTGGTTGCGAGGTATCTATACTACAGCATCCTCACCTTCTCAATCGCTTTGGCACCGAGACTCCGTCAGTCAGCTTTGGCTAAGTATATAAACTGGATTGCTAGCAACAGAAATATAGTCTTCAAACCATATATCAAGATGGAGCAGGAAACAGCGGTCCAGGTGGTTCTAGGTCTAGAATCGTGATCGTCTCCCGCGACGTTCGTAGTTATGCTATTAACTTAGCCTAGACGAAGCTGTTATCCTCGACCATCCTTTTATTTGTGATTTGGGGAAGAGATGACGAGAACAAAGAGAACGATCACGACAATTCAACGAGCTAATCTCTTAGAAATATTGAACGCTTGGCAATTGTCAGCCAATCCGAACCGACATCTCGACTTCGGCTCTCCGTAGATGTGGACAGGATGACTAAGGCAGTGTAGCTCCGCGACGTTCTTATGTACTGTTAGTACGTTTTCTGTACTGGGCTTGGGAGTAATTCTAGGAAACTACAGTATTCCTCGGCCATATCTTTTTTAAAGAATGGCAGTGATCACATGATAAAACCTCACTTGAGGAGAAGAAGACTTGAATGTAGATGTTAAGTAATGAAGTAGAAATCGCAAGCCAATTGCTTGTTGACAGCTTTCCTGAGGACTAATTGGGTCACTGATTTATCATTAGTCATTGATATATATTTCACCTGATTATCTAGGTGTCGCTTCTCAGCAACCTAACTCTAGCGCAATGCTCGGGTCCAGTCGCCCATTATCCCCCCATCACCCTCTCCTTTAACTGCATTCAAGCAACTCCAAAATCTCTGGGAAAACCGGAGTACCAAACCCAGTAACCGGATCCCATCCTTTCGTAACCGGGAAACCATCAACACCGCAACTGCTTGTATTACCAGCTGTGATATCCGTGAAGCCCTTATATCCCTTGCTATACAGCCACGGGTTCAGGAAACCAAGTGTTGGTTTGCCGGAGGCGATGAGCGCGTCGTTGACGAGTGCGATGACGGAGGACATGAGTGGGCAGGAAGCGGAGGTGCCGGAGATGGTAGAAAGGGTCTGGTTCCAGAAGAAGGCGAAGTAAAGACCTTGGGCTGCGACGTCGGGGTAGCCGCGTCCTTCTGTGATGATTGTTAGATGGGAGACTGGGAGGAAGGGGGAAGAGAGAACTGACCAGGGTTGTACAGGCCATTGTACTTTCCATTCAGAGCCTTGACGTACGCAGGCACAACGGCATCTTGGTAGGATGGACGAGGGAAGTAGTAACTGAAACCACTGCCAGAAGCGTAGAAACCGTGCGTCTTGCCATCAAATCCAAGACCAGGCTCACGGAAAGCTGCAACCTCAGGCTCGAATTGCTGGGTCGCTCCAACGGTGGTGACATATGGGCACGATGCGGGGAATTCAGGGAGGAAAGTACTGGAGTTCTTGCCATCGTTGCTGAAGCAAGCGGAGTCGTCTTCGCCTCCAAGTCCACTGTCGCCAGAGGAGCACAAGAGAGTGGTACCACGAGCACCGATCTGGGCAAATTCCTGGCAGACACGCTGAGCGTAGGACTTTGGCACCGTCTGCTCGTCGTCTCCGTAGGAACTGCTGATAACCTTGGGGATGCTCTTCAGGCCGGACACGTAGGTGACCCAGGTGAGGTAGGGCTCATTGGTGTCTGTCGGCGTGTTGAGATCTGGTGTGAAAGGCGGGCTGCCTCCAGTTGAAAAAGATGTCACTGGTATGGGGAAAGTCATGCCAAGGATAGTCTCGGCATCAAGGACGGCCTCCTTGGAGAAGTCGGTGGCTGCTGCTTGTGCGGGAGTCAATGGAGTGTATTGTGCCGCCGGTCCTCCTGCAATTTCAATTGACTGAAATGTGAATGCCTCTGGCGCCGCGAGTGGGTTGTAGAGCTTCAAGAATCCATAAACGTCGGGTCGGATAGGAGTCTGGTTAAGGTAGTTGTTGAACCCGATCGAGTTGAGAAGAGGAACCTTTTGCGTGTAACCCAATGTACCGTACAGGGTGTTGAAGCACTCGAGAGTGACGGATGCAAGATTGCAGACCTTCGCAATGGTCTCGTTGGTGGGTGGCTGGTATCCAGGAGGAGTCCATTTATCCTCAAATTGGATCCCTAGTGGACGGTCAGTAATAATTCACTCCAATTGAAATATCCCGAACTTCAAATAACGCACAATCAGTGCTCTGCGGCGAAGAACGCATGAAAGAGTTGGTAGGTTGGATTGTGTCGATCAACTCGTGCAGATGCTTTGGGAGAGACCATTGCGAGGTTCGAACGAGGTGTCCGCCGTCTTCGTGCTCGTAAACGGAGTACTCGGTGTCCAGCAGACGCTCGGCGGATCCAACGTCAATATAAATGTTGATCCAATCCTTGGCAGGGCTATAATCCAATTCACTGACGCCATTGGTCAAAAGCCACTCGTGAACAAGGTCCAGAGCTTCCTCTGATGGTGCGACGAGATCATGAACTTCCTCGACTGCAAGGTGCTGGCCATATCGAGGGTGGTCGGGATCGGAGACTGATCTGGGGTTAGCTTCGCGTCAATGGAGAGGCAAGGACGTGCAAATATTACCTTCGTACAAGTGACGCTCCAACTCATCGAATTTGTGCTGCTTCAAACCAATCTGCATGTGCAACATATGGTCTGAAGGTGCTCGGCCCTTGGAGCTCCATTTTCGTGGAACCTGGTGAACTTCCTTGACCTGGTACGCGGTGCGCGACTTTAACGGGGTCGCAAGCGCAGATTGAGCAGCAATTGCCACGGACAACAAACGCAAAAGGCACAGCATAATGATGGATCAATTGCTACCTCCGTATGAAGATGATGGACCGAAAGGTAGCAAAAAGAAGAAAAGCAAAAGCGGGAGGGAAAATGAGCTCTTTAATTTATACATTTTGGAGCTCTACTGATCAACAGTTGCACCTGCAGCTTACCATGTTATGCAAGAGCTACCTTGTTGCTTGTGCCTGCCAAACTGGGACAGCGCCGCGAGAATTTTCATTTTCGCGCGATGAACATTGGAATCGAGGGCCTTACCGAGGAACCGGTGCCTGTCCTTCGCAGTGAGGGACGTTCTGATTGCCCTGATGCAGTTAGAAGGATGTTCACGATAAGATACGGTTGACCGAGGATCGAGCAGCTCGGAGCAGGTTAATCAAGAGTGGAGTGATTAGGCGACATGACCTTCCTGGAGCGGCAGGAGGCCCATTCGCTAATGGCTTGGCGGGCTATGTGAGTGGTGGATAGGAAACTGGAAGATAGGCGTTTGTCGTTGGATGACCAATAGAAATCCCAGTTGGGAGCGTTGATGAAGCGGGGTACATCTCTCCCCGCCACTCTTGGCAGGGGACGCTCTTTTCTCTGACAGAGCATCAAGTCCCCTCAAAGCTCAGAGGTAGACTTGGTAACTTCCTTTCTTAAGCGATTCTCATCTTGTGGCGGAAAGCGTTAAGATTCCTCATCTTTCTATGGATAGAAATCTTCTAGAATCTCTTTGGGGAAACGAGGGAGCTCGTATCCATTACTGTTCGGAAAGGTGGGGATTTGCTGGACAATGTCTTGAAGCTGTTGCTTGCACATCGAATATTTGGTGCAACCTCCGAATTTCGACAAGTCGACATCTCTGTCTGAAAGAATCAAATCCGACATGAATCTGTCCCATTTCCATATCAGGGTAATCAGGCTCTCAAACCGTAAAATGCTTAGGAAATAGTCGGCTGCTAGCTTATGCTTATGAATTGCAATCCCAAAGGAGAAACAGGGTAACACAAGTTCTGTGTCTTCGTTTCAACCTTTAAAATCTTATGTAAATTACAAATTGGGTTTCATCACCCACTATTCACATATCATATTCGAATGGCACCTTAAAGTTTTAGTGTCTTGAAGGAAATTTTATTTTATTGCAGTGTCTATCCGGAACGCGTTCGCATGAGAAAGTCTCCTGGAACCCAAAGACATAAATCCCCCGAAAGAAATTGTTCTTTTTAATGTTTTGTATTTCAAGTTTTTTTTTCGTTATTTATTCATGGTGAGAAATCCCATCAATCATTCACACAGAGTCTGTGGTTGGGGATCGGACTTACCTTGATCGATCACCGGTTTACTGACCAGAAGTCCCGATCAACGAATGGCCGGCGAAACTTCCAGGCGATTTTCCAATCATCGATTATCTGAATCGCCTCATAAACTTCTTCCTTCATCTCCACCTCTTCCTCCTCTTCAATTCGTTGGTCTTCTTACTCAAGCGTCTTGTGCTGCACCGGGTTTTCGAACGCAGCGAACTTGACTTTGGACTTCTCGATGGAAGCCTCGAGCTCGCCGTAAGATCTCTTGCGCGAGGTGAAAGCACCCTCGAGAGCAGCGAGACCTTGTAGGCAATCTTTAGCGGAGTGATCAGTTTCGCCGTCGCTGTCAATTTCGTCCTTAGCAGTCTCGTTATGCCCGAAAGGCCCGAAAAGCCCCTTGAAGCTTTTGCCGGTTTGTTCTTCATAGTCCGCGGGAATCGAGAGGAAGACCGTAGACAAATTCAGCTTCGATTCCGGATCTTGTTCAGCGACATTGTCGAGCGCGGCTTTCCAGCGTGCAATCTTCACGGTGAGGTTGTTGGCTTTGATTCGGAGACAATGGCGATCATTGCTTCTGTGTGTGCAATGAATTTGGCTCGGTCCGATGTAAGAATCATCTTTCGCAGTCGCCTTGAACATTAGCTCAGCCTCGTTCAGAATCTCGCCGTTCACCTCCTAGGACTCAAAGTTTCTTGTGCCAGGCTTTGCGGTCGGCGATGTATCCGGCGAGTTCTTCTCGAGTGTTCTTGTGGGATGTGTGACTTGCGTCAAGTGAGTCGATGAGACTGTGATGCCTTTCTTCGATCATCTCGGTCATTTGGTTTCGCAACGGACGTAATCAGGAACGGAGCACAGCTCCGAACCGCGTTGCTCGTCTTGCGGAGACATTATTGTAATTTCTTAGATGAGAAAAGGGTTCTGTGAGATATGAGATGGGAAGGGGAAGTACTTACCTTAATCTGTGAGGATGAAGGTGGGTGGTTGCGTGAGGTGATGGGTAGGTTGAGGAGAGAAGGCATGGAGACTGCTGGATGGGAGAACTTATAGTATTCTGTAAAGAAAGTGGGTGTGCGGAACAGCTGGAAAGAAGCATTGCTCGAGTGGGAAAATGGGTCTTTGTTTGTGGACATTAGATGGAAGAGATAAAAGAGCATTGTTCGTTGACAAAGAGGTCATGGTAGGAGTTAGCAGGGAGTGTTCGCCACTAAGGCTGCCGAGAGCTTTGTTCGACGACCCTGAGGCATGCGGATTTCTTTAACATCTTATGCGGGCATTGCCACTGGTAAATGATCCTCAATTAGATAGAATCACAAATTTTCAATAAGTGAGCGGTATATTACTTGCACACCAACCTCTCATGCAGTTATTCACCTATAATTATAATTAGAGGCAAAGGCGTGGGGCAAGATCCGCCTTTCGCATCAAACAGAAACCAACATTATGAACCACTGCGCAATGAATTCCTCAAAATTGAGAGGCCACCAAAAGCTGATAAAAGCCTCCTACTGTCACAGCTTGTGAAAGCATACCTGATCATGAATGAGCCAGAGTTCGAGCTAGCCATGGATTTCCGCCACTGTGTAAGTCACTCAGCTAGAACACCAAGCCAAAGTTTGTCCTTGTCATTGAATTCCGTCGTAAGTAAAACAACTAGGACAAGGAGAAGCTATCTGACTCAAATTCCTCAATTTCTTATTGTCGTGGTTCGTACTGTTAGCGAATTATCATGGCAGTGTCGCTGTCGAGCAACATCCTACTCAGGAAGGGCCAACTCAAAACAGAACGTCTTATTTGGGCATGAAAGGCAAACGCAACCCTTTACCCTCAGTATAGAAGCGCTAATTTTACTTACTGGAGATCTGTCTAAGATGACTTGCATATCTACATCGTTGCCCAGGGTGGAGGAGAAAGCACAAATCTCTATGAATATCTTCTAAGCTGTCAGATGGACTACTGCCTAAGGCACCTCTTTTTAGCTCCACACCTCATTTCCCCATGTATTTAGTCTCCTCCTAACTTAGATTCTATTCTACAGACTTTTCTCCCAACCGATATAAGCTGTCAGTAAGCTTCCCTAAACCTTGGCTCTGGCAAGTTAAAGGTCACAATTCTTCAAGTACTTGCTTTGTGAAATCACAATGTTAGTTATTACATCACGAAATATATCAAAATGTGTTTCAAGGATTTATTTGGGATGGCAAAGTCTATCGAATTTCATGTCAATCTAGCAATATCAAAAAGGGTCACCCAAAACGATAGTTCCTCGAAAATATATAATATATTTAAATCTCTAAAATATTCAAATTAAAATCCATTTTCAATTTAATATTTTATTAATTTATAAGTTATATATCTTACAATATTTATTAGTATTTTCTTTTTACTATTAAGCTTTTGAAAAAATTAAAAGTTTAATCTTTTAATATTAAACTTTAATACTGATATTTTTAAAGCTCTAAGCATAAATAATATAAACGTAGAACCATAAAAAGAAATTATCTTCTACTAATAGATAGAAAAGGGCGACTAAAGATGATCTAGGCTCGATTTTAGATAAGATTGAACACGGGAGTTTAGTAAAAATCACATCTTGTAACTAATGTAATAGTGTGCTATGTAGGATCGGGTCATTTGATCCTGTACGTACCTGTGCCGCCTGGAAGACCTAGTATTTGCCCGGGGTAGGTAATCCGACAAATGATGATCTGCTGCCTAGATAATTGAATACCCACCTATGACGAAGATCAGCCAGGTATCGATTATCAGAACACTAAATCACATGGATGCAGGGTTTTCCAGGATCATACTCTTGGTAATGTCCAGGTGCTTCAGCTGCGAAAGGAGGTACTTGGTAAGAGGTACCACGACATGGTCAAGAGCATAGTAGATCTCACGTTGAGGATACTAATGTCGAGGAGCTCCAGTTGCAGAACCTGTGATCAGTGAGAGACACCCCAATAGGATTAGGAACATGGCGGAGCTCGCAGTGACATACTTCCAGCAGGGCTAATCAATGGAGGCCGAGGAGCTTGAGATACTAATATCAAATATAGGCCGTTTAACTGACAGGCAAGGTCCGGCACAAAAACATCAGCCTATCCCTAACGGATACATTGTCAACGGGTCATCTGGTGTTCGATTATACATGAAATATTACAATAAGTTTGACTGATACCCCACCAACTCATTCTCTCCACCATCAATAATTTGTCAAACTGTAATCTTCTTCTCTCCCTCAGCTACTTTCGAATCGACCACCGGCTCATCCCCATTTCCGCGAACAAAAAACAACCTGTCTACTCGTACCACAGCATACAATAAGATAACCGCCAGCTCCGTCACGAAGTTCAAAAGGTAGAAGCAAGCTTTACTATCGTACCACGCCGGGTCGTTTGGTGGTCTTGAAGTTGCCCAACTCGTCCCGGTCCTGAAACCCATCCCTATTACAAGCACCAAAGTCGCAAGGACAACAACACCAGCACTCTTACCCACATCTCCAGCCATAGTAGGATACATGTTCTCCACTTGGGGTTCCTTACTCCTTCTTCTCTCAACCAGAAACACGAGGTAATTAACTAGAATAAACGGTATGGGAAATACTGCAACAAACAGGAAGAATGTAATACCATACATCTGCACTGCATGATCCGACTCCCTCACCCCAAGATCCAGCGTATATAGCGACTGCACAAAAGATGTAATGAGTGCAATAAGCGACAACGGAATCGTAGCATAAAACGCAGGAAATGCCCAAGACGTAACACGATTCCATCCAAATCGAGGGTGCCAAGCACGCATGATGCGTTGGCAGAAGACTATATTGAGGACGTAGAGAAGCAAAACGCCGGCAGTAGTGAAGACTTGCGCGGCGATTGCGAGGCGTGGATTTTCGGTGTGTACGGCCCAGGCGATGCGCATGGACATGGTGATGAGACGCAACAAGCACATATAAATTATGAGGATTGAAAGGCGGAACTTGGTGGAATGATTGGTACGGTTGCGTTTGTAGATGAGCGCATGCGTGAGGAGGCCAAGAAGGTACAGGAAGAGGAGAACGGCGCAGATAGGGATGTCGACATGAGCGGTTGGGAGTCCACCTACAACTGCGCGGGGCGGAATATATGGGGGGCCTGAAGGCTGCTGTTGGCTCATCTCGTACGATGTTGGGTGAGATGGAGTGTATTTGTATTTGCTTAGGTGGAGTTTGGAAATGAAAGAAGATGGTTGGAAACTCAACGAACCTAATTCCCAGAGTCTATAAACCTCTTTATCATGGTACCTATCAGCTTTGATTGGTCTTCTGGGGACGAGATGGCATGACGCTTCCGTTGTGGAGGAGCTCGCCGAGTCGCATATTTGAAGCTCCGATGAGATCCCGGCACCGCAACGAATCATTTACGGTCCTTACTGGCACGATATCTTTTCAACTTGGGACATCCATGTGACTCCTTTCATTGTCTACAATTTCAACGTGTCTATATCACCTTGTCAATTAAATCCTCCCATCCATCCTAGAGCAGTCTCGAACAACCTTCCATTATCTGCATCAAACAGAGTTGTAAAGTCAAATCCTGCCAAATTGGCTAATTCAGCTTCAGTACCAACACCTGAAAGCATAGTTTCCTCACTGTCTGAGTGCATGAATGCCTCGCCAGTGCGATTCGATGTATCATGACCCTCCCTCGACTGATCGATGCCACCACGATGGTTTCCGCGAGGGTAGTCCTCATTGGACCCTCGGCACTGTCTTTGGAACCACAACTGCAACATATGCAGTATCATGTTGATTATCGAAGCCAGTTTCAATTTTCCAGTCTGCATTACCGCTTTCATAGTTTCAAGAAGTCGACGAAGGTACAGCTCAGTCTGGAGCTCATCAATGTCAATAATATTGAGCAGAATACCATCCGGTTGTGATACCATCAGGTGGATCTTAACGAGCGCAACGGTGGCATAGGCTAGCCGGACGAAGTTGAAATTCGGAAGTGAGCTGATTGTTTCCGTTTGGAGGTCCAGAAAGATGTCAAGTATATTCTTTACTGAAGTAATGCAAACCCCAAGAGACTCCAATTGCATAGGGGCTAGTGTTTGAGGCCTTTCGCTTGTTGGGAGCGCCTCCTCCAGAAAGGGTGGCCTAAAATCATTGATATTGTGTCCGGCATGAAGAAAGATTTCATGAAGATAAAGATTTATGATATGGATCGAACTCTCAAGGGTGGCTGAGTAATGTCAATCAACCAGGGAACTTTGGTTTCTGCTGGCGAACTTACGATTTCGGGCTTCCACCGGTATTACCTTTCGCCATTGATCAAGTTGTTGTTCAAACCCTCTAAGTACATACTGCACCTGCATATCTAACGCATCGATCTTAGCAGACGGGTCATCCATGAAGAAATGTTGGCCAATTTCCTCGGCGATATGTTGCCCTCGAACCCACTGGCAGAGAAGGTTGTCGGAGTTTAGGCCATTAAGCTCAAGTGATGTGATACATTTGGCCATATAGGCGGACCACCGCAACATGTTTGGCCGACGCAAGGTCATTGAAGTGCTACTAGAGTTAAGAAGTTGTCCACGTCATCCGCAGTGAGAGATTTACTAACATATTGCAGAGAAAATAACAACCAAGCCAAGCCCTTTGGCTTTCTATTAGTGCCTCTTCTGACAGCGTATTTTTAGGCGGAGGTCCAATCGCCATCGGGGTCCTCAACGACGGAAGCCGTGACGTAGAAGGCTGATTCTCTTGACCAAACCCTAGCTCCAGTGCCATGACTGCTCCAATGTGCACAAGTTGATAGAACTTGACTTCCTCGTAATGCTCCGGAGCATAATACCAGAGACTTGAGACTTGAACTGCCTGAATGAGATCTAGATTATTTTCACCTCGCAAGAGAATTCGATCGGCATAACTTTGCATTACTTCTCTCCAGAGCACATTCTGAACCTTATCCCCGAGTATTGAGCACCCGACGCCTAGGATGGCAAGGAATAAGGCTGGCCTTGATTGGCGTAATTCCTTCATCGTTGCGTCTTTTGGCAATACAACTATTGGGAAGTGAGGAAGCATAAACTTCGTGAACCGCTGGAAGACTCTCTCTGCCTCTTCGAGAGTCACAAGTCCTTTGCTGACAACATCTGTCCCGGAAAAATTCCTGGGGGCTTTTGGCATAAAGAAAGTAGACAAATTCGGATACTCTTCTGCGGCCCATTCCTCGCCAAGTGTACGACCAATGTCTGCTGGCTCTATGGGTCTAAGGAGGCTGGAGTCAGCGTTACTAGATCATGAAAGGTTCCAAGAATTTTCGTACCGTGAGGCTGACAGACGGTGGCCAGGATATGCATCACTTGACAGTCCTCTTGTCTGGTTTATGTTCGGGATGCCAATCGTGCTGGAGAGGGCTCCAGTCTCCCTGGATTGCCCGGTGTAATTCCGAACATTTGCGACATTTCGATTCCCTGGCTCCAACTTTCTGTCCGCCAACTTGTCGACAAGAGCATCTATTTTCTCTTCCAACGCCGCCACAATTCCCACAGTCCCCTTTCCAGCTTTCCTTTGTCTCCTCACAGTAGCGGGTGCGACACATTCGCGTCCAGCACCCACACACCTTTCGCAACCAATATTTGGATTGTCGTCAAAACGCTTGCATCGCAATTTCAATTGCCTGCAACCAACACAAGCTTTAGGTCGCTTAGGAACTATTGAAGTCGACCTCGAAGGTTGGGGCAACGTCGAGGACGTGAGCCAAGTCCCCTCTTCACGTGGAACACTACTTTGGTGATCCAGTGACATTTCGACGTTCAAATGGACTCGGGCTCGGAAATCAGCTCGGTCGGCGAGAAGGATATTTTTTATATAAGGGCAAGCCACAGATGGGGGGCAGGCAATGTGCCCGTCTCGGCGAGTCGGCGAGTCTCCACTACCGACCCCCGATTGGGCAGCCATCGTTACACAATCATCACCCGATCTGACTCCTGACCTGCTCACTTGATGCGTTATTTGTGGCTAGTGTTTTACATTGTCAAATCAATTTTACAAACAATCCTAGCTAGAAGGCAGTCGACAGACCAAGGTCACTTGACCATATTCATATTATTCACAGATTATGCAGTCGCTTCAAAATATATTCAAACAATTATTGATTTGGGAAAAGTACTTTTATTTCTCAGTTTAAAGAGCAGTCCTACCTCCCAAACGCCCGTACTACTGCATTAAGTATCGGACGCACCGAAAGTTTTATGGTTCAACCTGTTCTCTCTGTCGTGTAGAAAGATTGTTGATTCTGGATGTTGCGGGCTTGACATTTTTTCTTGGCGGGCTCTAGTTTCCTAGTCTCTCGTTGAGTTTCTTCGAAAATGTCGTCAGCCCACCCCGATGGTTCAGTGTTGTGTCCGACCTGGCGCCCGAGAGCTTGCCAGGCTTCAAACTGCGCAGAGAGCACGGCAAGCTCTTCTTGACCTGAGAGGAGAAGGCTGAATGGTCGGTCTGGACGCTCAGTCTCTTCAGTGCTGCTTTCGGCCTCGCTCTCTTCTTGGTGGCTTTCACTCAGGATTTCGCTCTTGCTCTTACTGTAACTCACACTCTCACTCAGGCGAGTCTCAAGAGAAGCGTAGCTGTTTTGGCGGGCTAAGATCTTGAGTGTAAGCTTTTCGCATGCATTTTTGAGTTTCTCAAGATCCTCTTTGTGGAAAGCTAGGATATTGTCAGATACTCGAACGCCCAGTAAGCTCCTGCTCAAGCATAGCATGAATGCCGTCGGGGAGTAATTCGTCAACTAGATCTGGTTTATCGGGCATCAAGAGGGGGTAAATGAGACAACTGGTGAAGACTTCATGCTCGTGAAGGCATCCGAGGATTGCACTCATTTCGCAATACCACGATATCCCGGAATGTGAGCCTTCTAATCGATGGTAGAGCTTGCAGATTTGATTTGGTGCATGATCTGTGCAATCCGGGCGCTGACCTGACTGCGTGCTTCTCAATCGCAAGCCTCATGAGTAGCGTCGAGGTCACGGTGGAGCTGTTTGAGTTCCTTTTCTGGGCTACACGAACCTTACCAGCTTGGTAGGAGCGATGATTGCAGTGGGTTGATCTGTGAGACGCGAAAAGGAGTAGTATGGAGTGTACTTGCCTGAATGTGTGGCAGGTACGTGTGTGTGTAGCGGGGATGGTGTGGATAAGGATTTGAGATCCGAGTAGAACAGATAGGAGTTTATATAACTTCTCCGGAATAAAGTCAAGGTACTGTTCCGGGATCTTGTACGAGAGGGAGAAAGGACATTGTTCACGAACAATGACAAGTGTTCTCTTAAAATATCATTGCTAGAGAGAAGGGAGAATTGACCTTTGGTGGGGACTTCAGATGACCACTCGACTAGTGCCAGAAACCCCTTAAGATCGTTCAGGTACGATCAAATCAAAAGCGAGAGGTCGAGGTCACTGAACAAGATTTGACTTTGAAAGCTCACAAATGATTTATCTCGTTTGGAAATGCAACGCATAAATAGTGGATGATCCCCAGCAATTCCGCAAAGAGCAACTCACTCCGCACTATCGGTTAACGGCACTATCCGCTCGACGTTCTTCTGGCTTCGTGCCATAGATAATATGCCTATCGCTATATTAGCTAGGGCTCTCATTGCAAAAATGAATGCCTACTCACATGACTGCATACGCATGCACGCCACGATTCTTTGATGTCCTTCCTGACATCCACCAAGAAGACCTCAACTTTCTCATCCGACCATCCCAAGCCTTTCGTAAGCACGGCTCTTGTCGAATTCAACCCCTCCAAACAAGTCATGTTGAAACCAAAGACCCAATTTCTTCGGACGCAGATCCCTTCGCTAGGTATTGATCGGCCACCTTAGTAATTTCTCCTGCACATCCACAAAGCCGGTCTCTTCCATCCAAGCCTTATATTCCTTGACCCTTGTCCATGCTCGTCCTGCTTTCGCAGCTCCATCGACTATGCACATGTTCCATTCCTGCGCGGTGCCTTCCATTGAATTGTCAACTGCTCGCATAGGAAAATCGGCATCTTGTATTTCGAGGTACCCGCCGGGTGCGAGGCTGTGGAAGGCTTGTTCGAGAACGTAGCATGGATCTTTGAAGCAGGACTCGAGGAGGTCGAAGCGTTAGTTGTAAGTCTATTCGTCTTCTACATCTTCGACTTCGAATTGGCAATTGACGGGAACACTGCAATCATTAGATTGGGTTATTCGGGCAGAAGAGGTAACACACAATTATGGTTGGATAGGACTTAGATCGCTACCGGTGAAGGTGTTTGATTGCTGGTGAATGTTAGCAGACTTCAACATGCTGCCGGGCAATGTTCACCAAAATCGATAGTCCATATTCCGGTCCCTGTTCCGATATCGAGGACATGTTGAGGATTATCCGTTATTGGCGCAAGAAATAGCTTGTTGTCCAACGTCATGTACTTTCGTATCAGAGATGGTGCTGCATATCTTTTTCCTTAGCCACAATAGTCTCTTCAGCTATTGGTTATTTGGGGAGTACCTAATCGATCCTGTTCGACCTATCGCCACAATTCCAGAAATCAGCCATCCAGTTCTTCTGTCAGCGTGACATGAACTCTCACCTCGTCATTGTGCATGATATATTCTGGAGAACGCAACTCAGCCAAGCACTCCCGCCACTATGTGACAACTCACTGCCTTCCTTATACCGATGGTATGTTCTGCCATATTCCTCCACGTAATCGTAAAAGCTCGACGTACAGACGTCGTGGAACGTCTGCGCTCACAATCAGCCCCGCAATCGCAATACCCCACACCCTCTGAGGAGCGAACTCACGGAAGCATCAAATCCCCAATAGCAGAATCCGCATCGCTGCTGTTGCTATCAATCTATGCCTCGCATGTCAGCCTCTGCATGCTAGACCAGCAGACATAGGTAGGATCGCACGAGTATCTTCGTCCTCCGGCGCATCATGGACTCGTCATCGCGGGCGCCGTTCAGTTCGAGTTCGTGACGCGCTCTCGACCTGCGCATCTGCCAGTTCAGCCACAGCCTTGTGGCATACTTCGGTAGCTTGTATGTGTGAGGCCATATCGAGGGGTTCGTGCTTGGTATCGCTGTCGAGGCTTGAAACTCATGAGGAATGGGTGGTCGCACGGATATCGAGCCATTGTCTTTTGTGAGGAGTAATCGCCACCATATTGTGGGCTGAATGCAGTGAATGGGTGCCCAATTGATTCACGGGCGTGTGCTGAATTGAGTTGCTGCGTTGTTGAGTTCATTGGTTGCGGGGGGACGGTCCGTTCTAGGAAAATACAAGTTCAAATGGACGGGACGATCCGTTTTATCTACGGAATTGCTCGTTTGCCCACATGCACCAAATAGAGAGATGAATCGAATTTGCAATTATATGTTCCTTATTCAATCTATCAAGCTGATTTTTAGCCATGATATAATTGGAGAATAAGGTTTCCTTTCAAGGACTGTGATATGCAGTGTAACAGATCTCGCCGATATTGGTTACAGGGTTTCCACTTCTTTTGTGAGTGGTCCCGAGAACGAATTGCCAACACTCAAGAATCTGACTTTAAGCTTAATCCAACCTCTCTGACAGATGTGAAGAGGAAGTCGGGAAAGGAATATTGGAGGCACTACCTTTGGAGGGTCGACAGCAGGTTCAAAGATATATCACGTGATCTATTACGCGTGCAAACTTCACCTGTCAAAGCCTTCTAGTTGATCTGTTAGATTTTCGTTGCTGATAGCACATAACTATGTTTGCACCAATATTGGCAGTTCCTTCATCAATAACTCAACAGCCCACTTCAAAGTCGTCGTCATATCAACATCTACACCTCCATCCTGGCACCGGATCCCCATCTGCTTCACCACATCCTCCTTCAACTTCCCCTCCACATCCTCATCCTCAAACATCCACTTATGATCCTCCACAAAATTTGGCCAAACTATCTTATCCACATAGCCAGGTGGATCCTCCCAGAAACCTTCCAGGGTCACGTACCCACTTCTCGCCTCCCGTCTTGCCTTCGCCTTTGCATACGAGACGCGCAGGAAGAGCTTAATGTCTATTTGTGGCTGCACTGATGCCATGGATTTTGAGTACAGGAGGAAGCCATCAAACACACAAAGTCGAATCGCATTACGTGAAGAAGTCAAAATTCCGTGACCTGGATTCCCTGCTTCGGTCCATGTTTTGACTCGGGCCTTGAGAGACTCGATGACGGAGTCGGGAACGGGGCATTCACCGACGGAATTCTGGTCTTCTTTTGAATCCAAATCTGGCTGTGTTGGTGTGAGCAAATGTTCTTGAAAGCAAGGCACTATGCCGTGGTTTGTGCGGTGGTCGCTGACTGACCGGAAATGTGCCATTCTTGTGGATGTGGTCAAGCGATTTGATGATGTCTGGTATCGACAACGATTCTGCGCAGTCCCAGTCTAGAAGGCCATGTTTCTTGGGTAATCTAAACAAAAAATCAACCTCGGAATTGTATCACTGATGGATCTAAAGAGAGCCATGGCAACCTCCAATTTCCAGGTCGCGATAAGCCACGTGACCGTTGCAAACTCATGTCTTCAAACCAAAGTGCGCCATGGAGTGAGTGAGAGCTCTCTGGAACAACTTCCAGAGGACTGGGGGGTGCATAATTGACTTCGATAACAGGAGAAACGTGACAGGAAATAACTCACTCTGTTTCAGCCCGATAGAAATCATCTTCATGAAGAACGAACGTATTGGGAAAGATATCACGCAGCAAGCGGCTGAGAGTCGTTTTCCCACTTGAGGAGCAGCCGCTGATCCCAACAACTACAGCTTTTCGAAGGGTTGACATCGCGACATAAAGTTGGTTGCTGTTGAAAGATGCGAGGCTCGTTTGAGATGGTGATTCATCGCCCCAGACAATCCCGAAATGCGCGATTTAGCGAGCGTTAGCGTGACCCTCCACTCCCCCCTGACATGGGGGTAGCAAGCTAAGAGATAGTACCGCATTAATTGCTTTACAAGCACCTATGTATAATCGATTATACATCCCCACGTTAAAAGTCGTACGAAATTTTTAAAAACATTCTAATAAGATATTTAAACCAACTAGTATATGTTCTGTTACCTGACCCTCACCCCTCGCGGCCTCTCGAGAGCTAGTATGTGGCCCCTGTTCTAGCCCCCTTGTAATTTCACATGGGCAGAATCGCCTCACCGCCTGGTATTTGCAACTGGCCTCTTGGTTAGGGTAACGTCTTGGTAGCCGCTGACTTAGTATTAAACAAGGGGTATCGAATATAAAAGATACTTGAAAATTTCCTTAAAAGGGTAAGAGAAAGATACTATAAGAAAATAATCAAGTTTCTAGACTATATGCATTAGCTTGAAGAATATTTTCTTGTGAATCTCCTCCATAAAAGGCTCCACAAAGCGTTATAGTCAAAAAGAGCCGAGAAGATCATCTATAAAAGTAACATTATTAGATGATTTGGATTGGCCTTGAACAGCCGCTGCCCAGTCATTTACCACCCCTAAGACCATTTTGATGTGGGATATATCTAGAGAAACCCTTTCATGATAGGCAAGTGAAACGGCACTCGCAACGGTATTTTTGATCTTGACGATGCTATCAGTCTTGGAGTCTTCCATAACGCATTATGTCACTACTCACTTGACGCCCGTTCAAAGGGTTCTCTGCTAATTCGAGGAGCTCGGCATCGCTGATGTTAAATCTGCATTCAATGTCCGTTTCGGTCCCTCGGTGATCAATCGTCTCTGTACTCGCTGGCTCAGGTGCAGTACCAGTTTTTATTAGACGACTACTATCGATGCTTGCTTGTATCTTCCTGATAAATATGTTCCATATCTTGCATCTACTAGTTTTGTCCAGTTCGGGATAATCAATCGAGAAGTGTATTCGACCTTACAATTAGTGTCAGCGGACAAAACTTGACAAACCTATCTCGTGAGTTTAGTTGCACACTTACTATGAAATGCGGTATCAATTGCATTCACTCGATTGGTTGTTAGAATCATGATACCCTGGTAGTATTCTAGCTGCCGAAGGAAGATCGAGACAAGTGAGTTCCTTGTTAGCTCTCGCGAGTCGCGCTCGTGAAGAAACGTGTCGGCTTCATCCAAAAGGAGGACGCTATTCCATCGATCAGACAACTCCAATATTGCTGTCAACCTTTCATCCAACTCTTCTGGATCCGAACCAAGTTCGCCAGCGCTAAGCATGTACAAAGGTCGGTGAGTGGCCTCAGCGACAGCTTCAGCAGTCAAAGTCTTTCCAACACCTGGAGGGCCGCTAAGCAGTCCAATGAGGCCTTTACCTTTGTTTTGCACGATATCGTCGAAGTAAGTTTCTCCGGAGCTATGAGCAGTAACTAGAGCAAGAACAACTTTTGAGTGCTGAGGATTGAGTACCAGTTTATCAAAGGCCGTCATATTCCAGCTAACTTCCTTCAGATCCGAGATGGCGAATAAACCCCAACGCTTACTTCCAAAACTGAAGCCAAGGGCTAAAGGAGTGCATATGAGGAGATCATCATCTGTCAATGTATCGTTCTTCTTTGCCCTTCGAACGGGAGGCGCAAGGATAGAGTGTGTGTTGTGCCTCACGAAGAGGGTTGGGTCAACCATGACACGTCCGCGAGACTGAAAGTTTTCAGCAGCTGGAGGAAAATAGCATGCTGGTAAATAGTACATACTATGAATTTCCTAATTTCATCTTTTCTATATCTTTCACCTTCTTTCTGCATCAACGCGGGACCAGCATATTCCCTGTAGCTGGATCCCAGAAGCGTCAAGAATTGCCTGCCTCGAGCGACAATCATGGCCCGTAAAGAGTCCCTGTCAGGGTGGTATTCAAATGGGAATATAGGTAAGTCGGTGATTGCCCTCGAGCCTAAGAACTCGCCCACAGCTAGGTCGTGTATTGGGGACGAAAGTCCTAAACAAGCTCCATCGTGGCTTAAAACCCAACACTGCATTGTAAAGCCTGCTTCTCTCATTTGCGTCTTTTTAACATAAGTGCCTGAGCGTAAAAGGAGAATTTCAGGCAAGCCGGGAAGATGAGGCACCTCTGTATAAATGATGGTTCCGGGCCGGAAAAGAGCCCACAGATGGTCATAGCTGATTTCGCCATTTGCCAAGAGAGATGTGATACTCTCCATCTCTGGGCCGAAGTCTTCAACAGCGAAGCCAATTGCTTCCGAGAGGTCACTGATGAGATTCTGGTTAGGATTTGGAGAGGCTCGCTCTTGCTCCAGCCTGGCTGTCAAGCCTGTAAACGAATGGTAAAATAGCATTGGTTCCGCCTTGACGAAGATAACCAAGGTCAGCCTAAGATATTACAATAGAACAGTTCAGAACACAACTGACCAAAGGTGGGGTTTTGTTTAATTCCAAGCCTTCAATGTTCTTGTTGATCTCTAGTAGAACATCTCGTAGAGGTAGACTCTTGACATCGACTTCTGTACGGCTAACCTTTCCGTCTTTTCCAATGATCCGTCGGACAACCAGTGCGTACTTGCCAAATTTTCTCTGTTTTGCGAGAAGATTTGATCTCGAAGTTGGAACAAAGTGGATATTATGATCTTTCCTAAATGTTCAAAGTAAGCACTGTACTGTAGGCCGAGGGTTCTAGTGCAATTACCTGCTATGACTGTTTGAATGCCTCAGATTAGTTTGCAAGCCTAAGCACTCAAAATACGGGCAAGAACACATACACCTGGTCCACACGGAGCGTTCGACTTGTAGTCTTGGCTCCGAAGTTTGGATTATCGCCGAATGCGCCTTCTTCGCAGAAGTTCGACATGATACCTCTTTCCTGTGTTCACAGATGGGTTCTTTGTTTTACAGTTTGAGATGCAGTTTCAAGGGTCCTTTTGGTAAATGATGGATGTGCCTTCTCCCACTTGACAAGAAAGATTCTCACTTTGCCAGGTCAGGATGACAAGCGAAGACAGATTTTGGGTCTCTGTGGCGCTCTATTCCCTGTCGCCTATCAGGCAGCAGCACATCCATCGTTAATCCTGACGTTTAGGTAGCCATACGTGCACCAATTAGCACTCACCTTATGTCACACAGCCTTCATGGCAGACTTGAAAAGCGTGGCATCACATGTGTGGCCACATTTAGTGCTTAAATCCTCAGCTGGTTTAGTGTGGCAGCTGCCGCAAGCCTGAGCGTATTTTTCGACATAACGGTCGAATTTAGGAAAACATTGCCCATTGTCACACAGAGAATTTTCAATCCTGCCTTGGACTCCGTCTACATAGCTCAGATCTCAGATCTCTCTCCGTTGAACTCAGTTGATATCTATTGAAGGATGACCTCGGGAAAAGGTACAAGGTATGCATCCACTGGCATTTATTTAACCTCTCAACCAATTTTCATGCAAGGCGGATTAGAAGACGACGCGAACTCTAACATACAACTTTATTGCAGGCCAATGTCATCAGCGTTCTGGGACGCTGTACTGGACTATAGGCAAACTCGTGCATCACAGAATAAAAAGCCAGGGTTTCTCGACGGTTGTATTGATTCCGCTGTTGGAACTTCTATCGATGATGTTCAACGCAGTATTCATGATTTAGAGGAATCAAGTTCCAATAAGAAGTCGACTAGGATTATCAGGAAAATGCTGAAGCCAGTTATCAGCGTGCTAAACGACTATGCCGGAGTGTTAAACATTCTATGTAAGTATCTACCGATTATGTCTCTTACCAGCTCCAACTAAAGCTATATACTAGGCAATGCCGATCCAATGCCAACAGCATTGATCTGGGGTGTCTTGAATGCAGTGATTGAGGTGATTATGTCTCTTGAGCCACCCAATTTCTTTCACTCTCTGCTGCCAAACTCACTCACATCTACCAGTGCTCAAAAAGATACCTCTCCTTGTATGAGAAAATCAGCGCCCAGCTCCGTTCCTTGACTGGCCATCTACAACATTTGCTGCTGTATGAAGAGCTATTTGCAGGCTCTTCCATCATGCAAGAGGAGCTCAAAAAATCCTACATCAACGTTTTGAGATTCTGGGGCAGGGTAGCGAAAGAGTGCCAGCGCAGTTGTAAGTTTGGTAAAAGAGGGAATCAAGAATGGCTTACGCTTACATACTACAGCATACTCTGCAGTCAGCCGGGCTGTAACATCATTTAGCACAAAAAAACTTGACAAAATCCTAGATGATCTCCATGAAGATGCCGATGTAATATCAAAACTGGTTCCGCTTGTGCAACAGCAGGAGTATATTGAAGGCAGGAAGAGGATTGAAGACGAGAGAAGATTAGCACTGATTGCGAGAGCTGAAATATCCTCATACATATCAGAAGAAAGAAATTCAAGAATACAGCAAGAGACAGACAGAAAAAGTGAGTTTATCTTCCGTGGTAATTCAGTGAAATACTTATTATGTGAATTATAGGAATGCGACAAAAGGATGTCCGTGACTGGATCCGAGCTGATAACACTATGAATGTCAGACGCTTCCAGCAAGAAAGCAGCCGGAGACACTTCAAGACTTGCCATTGGATTCTTACACATACATTATTCTCACAGTGGCTTGACCAGCTTCATCCAGAGCACGCTACACCAATCCTTTGGCTTCGGGGAGAACCTGGCATTGGGAAATCTGTTCTAAGTGCCCACGTAATAGAAACAGTCCAGAGCTCTCAGCCAACGGCGTGCACGGCATACCAATACTATTCTAGCAATAACCAATATTCGGCATTGGACACCTATCGGAATATAGCAGATCAGTTACTAGAGCAACTGTGGAAAGATAGCCATGATATCCCGGATGAGATACATGCGCATGTTCAGCATACTCGGGGCGACGCGAAAAGGGTTCTAAATCTGATCAAATTACTTCTCGCGGAGTTGCACATGGTATATATCGTTCTCGATGGCTTGGATGAAACTTGTGTCACAGATATGTACTGGCGTGAGACTAAGCAAGTACTTGCCGCATTCTGCGAACTGAGCTCTTCCAACCCGGCGAAAATGAGGCTCTGGATAAGCTCACAGGATCAAATTTCCATCCAAAAGGTTCTTTATAGCTACTCGTATATTGACATGACCGAGGAAAACACTGCTATGGATATCAACACATTTTTCCATGATAGCGCATTTCTCGAAGGCTTAGATATTGTCCAGGAGGATCGTGCCTTGATCTTGAATGAGCTCAATGCTCGCGCTAGAGGGAACTTTCTGTACGCGTATCTTATGGCAGACTCGCTTCAGTATGCGGAGAATCTCCGAGATTTGGTTACTCAGATCAAGGAGAGCTTACCGCAGAAACTTGATGATTATTATCATCGTATACTGGGACGAATTGACAAGAGGTTGTATCCGCTGTATAGGCAAGCAAGGTTTCAATTTTTTTTTCCAGGAAACTTCTAATTATTCGCAGCAAGATTCTCACGTTCGTAACATTTGCAAGGCGTCCTTTACGATTCCCCGAGCTCAGGGAAGCAATTGCTATGCTATCAGTACCAGAGGACGAAGATTTAACTTCGGAGGATTTGCCGACCATGTTGCGACTAAGTCAGTGCTGTGAACCTTTAATCAAAATTCTTGGGGACGTCAGTGATATTCGAAGTAGCACGATGGCCCTTTCTCATTCAACGGTTCGGGAATTCCTCATCCGTCACCCCGACGTCTTCAAGAACGAGCAACTTTCAGACAAAGCAATATCAATTTCAGAAGACGAGGTGGCGAGCACACTCCTTCGGTATCTACGGCAACCAAGGTACTCCTACCCCTTGGAGGAAGATGGTCAGGCCTGGAGAGCCACTTCGGGTGAGGCTGTCGGCAACCATTCTCTCCTCACCTACGCCGCCAAATATTGGGACAAGCATTCTGACCAGGTAGCGGAAAATAACCGACCTTTGGAAGATGTGCTAAACTTTGTCCAAAGTCCACAATTTGCAGCTTGCTTACAGGTTCAAACCTTGTCTGTTGAAGGACACTTTGGCATATACCGTCCCAGACAAGTCTGGATTCCTACCCATATGAAACGCATATTTCCCAAGTGGTTTTCGGAGCACCCTATAGATGGGAAGAGAATATCCCGAAATTATCAAAATTTTGTCAGCGAATGGGGTGTTTTCCTTGAGCGCAGATGTCTCGGAGAGATCGATCGCTGCCTTTTTGGTGCGTTGGGCCCCTGGAACTTCCTCAGCCGGCTCAAATCTCGATATGATAGCTTTGTATTTTCCGAGGGGGCTGAGGATGAGGACAAACCTTGGTCATTTCATGAAGACCTCATCTCGGTTGACGGAAGTCAGCTTTTAAGAGTGATGTGCAAAAGCCCCAAGTGAGTTAATGAGAATTTCCCAAGACACCTTCACGGCCAGCTTGACTAACTCTTTGCTGGAAGGCTACCTTTCAGCCATTATCCCGAATCTTCAGAATTACAGTTTGTATTACAAACATGGTCTTTTCACTCCTCGGGGCCGAAGCTGAATCACTCTCAAAGTCGTCAAATAAATTGTAAATCGTGCCGGATGGAATATTATGCTCATCCATTCCAAATCCGCAGGGATGTTGGTATGCCAGCTCTAATAGGTGCTTCACCAAATCTCCAATATCTGCGTATTGGATCACAAGTCTTTCGAAGAGACGGCAAATATTGCTACATCACTGTCATCTTTGGAAACGGCAAGGAAGAAGATACGGAAGACATAGCCAGCCACGAACGATATCTTGCCGTTGCGCAGCGACGGACTGCCAGGCCAGAGAAGAGAGAGAGCTCTGAGATCGAGGGGAATGTTTATGTTGCATTTTCTGAATTCATCGATTCTTTCTTTGAAGGCGGAACCAGGGACAGTGGTGAGCAACAGATGGTGAATTTTGACAGGAATAAGGACTTCCTAAATTCACGCTTAGCACCAGATTCTGGGACTCCGTATTCCCAGCGGGTGGAAGAAAATTTTGAATGGCCTTCACTGTCACCTATTCCATCAGAAGCTCCCGATTCGAGCGATTCTGAGGGTCTAGAAATGGCCTCCTCTGCCACCTACAGCGCGGAGGAGAATTCCGCCTATGAGTGGGAAAGCATGGCACCTACATCTGAGATGACCGATGAGAGCAGTGTTCGCGACCAGTGGAACTATAGTACCAGCTCTGAATCAAACTCTGATTTCGACATCTCATCTGCGGATTTGGAAGCTTTGAGCGACTCCGAGAATTCACACAGCTCTAAATTCACAGACCCTGTGGAAGGACGTGCTGTTTTGGGGCTTAATAAGCCTATTAATGGGGACTTCTTAAAACGATCCTCTGGTCTCAGAGAGCTATATGATGATTATAGAGGCCGACACGCCCCCAAAATCAATAATACTCGACGTCGCCGGGGTAATGACAGTGACTCCAATTCCGACATTTTCCTTCGGAGTGACGCGACTGAATGGAGCTCAGAGCAGGGTTCTGGCCGCGAATCCGAATTTGAGAACAGTGGCAGTGACAGTGATAACGAGGATAGCGATAATAAGAATAGTAATAATGAGGGTAATAACGTTTTGAGCCGGGCAGGCGAACGGTTGGACAATTTGATGAGTGCGAAAGCAAAGGCGGCATCACGCCAATTCCAACTTGACAAAGAGTGTCTTCGAATATACGACACTCAATCGGAACCACCGACACAGATATTCCACTACAATCAAGAACGCTCTAACATTTTATACAATTCGCCTCCGGTCTTTCACCCATCCAAATCATTGGTAGTCTGGGCCTTGGGAGGCGGCGAGGTGGTCTTCGTAGACTTTTCCAACAATACATACTTCTCAAGAAGGCTCAATCGCTCTTCCCGTAGAGCTTGTTACATCTCTATCAGATTCCACTTCTCCTCTTGCGGACGCTTTCTTCATATAGCCGCCCTAGAAGCACGGAAAAGCGACAGTTTCAAAGGCAACTTACCCGAAATGAAAGATCTAGACCAGAATATGCCGTTGAGGCTTTCAATGCAGGTCTCAACGCACCGTCTCTCAACGACCAAAACTGCGCGTTGTGCTCCTCATCTCATCTTCCGCACTCAAGTAGACTTGGGCACTGCGAATTCCATTCCAATTTCCAGACTACCCTACACGCTCACCTGGACCGACAATTGGCTCTACATCACTCAAAACGACCCGAAAGGGGATTTTCGAGTCTTGAAAGTCTATAGAGTGCTACTGCATCAGTCAGCTCAAGCTGAAAACGAAGTCGAGGTCACAGGAAAGGAGATATATCTACCAAGATCTTCCACTAATAGAACGGTCTATTATTTCCCGCCCAGCGCGCAGCTCAGTCCCGAAGAAGCAGAGGCGACAGTCATTCTCTCGTCGACGCACACCCATACTACAACATTTCCTGTTCGAGGTCACACTAGCGCAATTCGACATCTCAGACCTCGTAATTGCAACCTGCCACCAATCGGTTTCCGATACAACGAGGGTGTCCACATGAGCTGGATCCCTCCGATCAAAACTCCACATGACTCTTCGAGCGGACATCCTACAATTATTGGCGGTCGGCTAAAGCGGAAATTCGAGCATTTTGAGACGCAGGACGAGACGGACATTATTGCCTATTTATCATAAGTACGGCCAAATTCCAGATAGAATATAATAATTATGCTTTACTAAATTTATTATACTGTATGAATTGCTTTATAAGACCAATTCATATTATAAGAAATCCCTTTTATAAGAAACAGTTCTAATTAGTCAAAATGCACTACAGGGGTCTTATAGAACATAGTAGGGGTTTATTTTACCCCTCACAAGGGGTCAAAACCCTTTTATTTTAGACTATTTTCAAAGTAGAATTCTCCCACCAAAAGAATGTATTTAAGCTACTTTTAGAGTGAAATTCGGTAAATTAAACGAAGTGTAATATAAACTATATCACCCATTATTTCCTCTATAACTAATAAAATGCGCGATACTCTCCTATGTATTCTACACCTAATCTATGTCTATGAAGTCATCATCTGCTATGTAATTGTTCCCAAGAACAGGGTCAAATTCATTATCATTAGAGGAGTCGAAATAAGACTCAGAATCAAGGCTTGTATTAGTTATTACATTATTCCTATCTTCAAATCCCTCTTCATTAAAAAGACTATTCCTGGCTTCTTTTGCTATATAGTATGTTGTAAAGCAGAGGTTTATAGTACAATAAAGAGTTATGGCTTTAGGAGTAAGAGATAGAGGAGATTTGACTATAGATTAAGATTTAATATCTATAGGTTCTAGGTTAAGTATATAGTCTCCTACTTTAATATCTATAATGTCACGGCACGTGTCCTTGACAATTGTCAGAACCTTAGGCAACTACCCATTCAGGGCCCTTGTTAGCTCGCGCCAGCAAGGACCCTGCATTAGTGTAGCCCCAGTCCTGTATCTTCTTCTTTCTTCTCTAGCTTTAGATTCTCAATACAAACGGGCGTTCACCCATTCCTTCGGGTCTTATCTGGTGCAGCCGTCACATATAAAGCGATAAGAATTGGCTTTGTAAATCAAGAATTAAAGAAAGTAAAATTAAACCTAGGAGGTCTTCTATCTTTAGATTCTAATCTTTAGAACTATTAAGATTTAAAGATAAGCAGTACTTACTAAAAAGCCTTGATAATTATATTATAGTAAAGCTCGTAAAGAGTATTGTAAGCTGACATAGCCCATTTAGCAAGAAGAACTTAGTGATTACTAAAAGTAAACTTCCTAGCCCTCTATTTAGCTGTATATAAGTTATAGTAAGTCTCCTTATACTCTTAGATAAGCTTCTCAATAAGCTTGTTAATAAACCCATCAGCGCCATAAGAAAGCAGAACCTTGACCACAGCAACGTGATCCCCCATCGAAGCTGCGTGTAGCGGCGTTTCGCCTATTGCGTCTTGCGTCCCAATGTCTGCGCCATGGTCAAGCAACATTTTGACGGTGGCACTATGTCCCATAAACGAGGCCATGTGGAGTGGAGGATCTCCCTCGAAGTTCTGGGCTGAAGGATCTGCGCCATTTTCTAGGAGCAATTGAGCTACTCTCTTAGATCTGCTTTTCCAGCAGGCTTCGTGTAATGGCGTTTCGCCAATTTCGTTTTGGACATAAACGGTTCCACATTTCCAGTCAACTAACAGGTTGGTAATCTTGTAATTGCCTCTAGATAAAGCTAAATGTAATGGAGTCCGTCCATCACTTTGCAGTAGCGACGTGCTTGCTCCATGACCCAGCAAAGCTGTAGCTATCGTGACACTGCCATCCCAGGCAGCGTCATATATTGGGGTCTCGTCTTCATTGTCCATAGCACTAATGCATGACGTATTGTCTCGACTAAGAAGTATATAGGCCACCTCCTCCCGGCCATTTTTCACGGCCAGGTGAAGCGCGATTGATCCATCTTTGTCCCTATCAAGCAAGTCTCACCGTACTCAAGTAAAAACGGAACAAGCCATGCATTCCCATTTTCACATACCATATGGAGACAACGACGGCCATTGTCTTTCGCGTTTGGGTCTGCCCCTCGAGTGAGGAGGCGCACGGCAACCCCATGTTTCTTACCCATAACTGTATAGCAAAGAGGCTCGGCATCATTCCAGTCCTTTGCAGAGGTACTTGCTCCACGGTCCTATAACTGTTCATCGTTTTGGTGTCCCAAAGTATGATGCAAGGTGCAGTGGCGAGCATCCGCCAAACAATATGTCTTCATCGGCATTCTAAAGCATCGCTTGAAAAGGAAGCGGCATATCAATTTGTGCACCCGCATCTTAAAGCTGGTTAAGCTCAGACAATGCGCCTTTTGCAGCGGCCCTATGTAGTGGCGCTAATCCCTCGACCTCGAGTGTAGGTTTCTCTTGTGCTTGTTCAACAGGCTGTTGTATGGAAGTTGGCTTGCTTATTTGAATTTCCCAGTGGTAATGGATGCTCCTGAAGTAATATTTTTCTCGAACAGATCCCTTATCCTTTCGTTTCATAGTTTGTCGATGCTTAGGAACGATCCGCCTTTCATTTTTCTCAGGCCCAATTGAATTGCTTGCTTGGGAAGTGGATTCGGCTTTCTGTTCCTCGGCACTCTTTCGTGTTCGAAGAGGCGATAGGTGAGCTGGCATTTGTTGCTGAGAATGATGTTAGCAAAGTCTGGAGTTATTCTAATGCGGCCGCGAAATTGCCATCGTCTTCTTTGCCAGGCAAATGGCTAAGGTAGGCTCTTCACATCTAGGGCAATGCTGCGTTTTCCAGGAAGCCGAAGCCTGCAAACAACGTTGAAGATAATTATATCCCATCGCGAACCACATCGTTCCAATTTGATTCTTCAACCAGAACACCATCGACATCTTCATTGGTGATGGTGTATTCTTTTTGAATGATTTTCCGCTGGTCAGGAATTTCTTGGTACAAGATATTCAAGAGCACATGGAATTGCTATACAGACCTTTATGTTAATTGTCCATACAGCGTCTTTAGGGACGACGGGATACTTACCTCTGGTGAACTTAAGAACAACATGGGTAGGAGCACACTTCTTCCATTGGCATCAAGCAGCAGGTGTTGTCGTTAAGACTCGAAGACGCCTCCCATGGGTACCCAAGTTTTCGAGGGAGGCCTGGGTGTCTAGTCTGAAGACAGCTCGATAGAGCAGAGATGTCCGTTCTCATTTCAACGATGGTCGAGAACAGACGTCGGAATTGCGAATCCATCGCCTCTGTAGGACATGCCATCTGATTTGTAAAGACAGATTAGCGATTAAATTCCCCGGAAAGTATGAAGCGCTCTTTCTGAAATAGAGCAATAGCGTAGATCTGCATGGCTCGTATATGTTCTTGGATATCGCGTTCTAATTTGCTGATATCCTCCTGGATATAACTACATGATATTCCGCTAGTCTCGCACAATTGTCTTCTCGCGCCGCTTGATAAATGCATCAGTGTATGGGGCAGAAGATTTGAGAAAAGCGTTCCATAAGATTTATGCACTGCGAACGCTCAAAGAGCATGCTGTTGACCATAGCCTGCGCACTGCTTTCAAATCTAGGGCCGGAAGCGCGGTTCTGCATTAGAGATAAATGAGTTCAGAGGTTATGAATTGAGGGTTCGTAAAAAAGACTTGCGGTCGGCGACAGATCCAGCCGAGTCTTTCAGAGCCTGCGTGACCTGTCGAATGAGCGATAGACAAGTAATGAATTCCCTGACGGAGAAGCCAAATAAGGCCATGATTGTTCAAACCCGTTGGAGCACCAGCAGAACATCATCAGCCCTGCTGTCACCTTGCAGTGTCGCCACCAAATCCTGGAGAGTTCGAATGAGATCAGAGCGCACGATAGCAACAATCCTCAAACGTCGAAAAGATGAGTTCGATGCCTGCGCTGACGAGAATTCATAGACTGCACAGATAGATACCACCTGCAACTGAGGTGGCGCAGAAAATTAAAAGGCCATGGGTACAAAGCACTGAAAGTTGCGATTGGGAGAACTTGCGCAGACAGGATTGACCATCCAGTGATGAGCGAGGCTTTCCCAGTCTTCCAGGCCGAAGGTAGAGAGTTCAAAGGGGTTGCTCATATTTAGTCGGAGTAGTGAGTTTGTTGAATGACTGACTTACACTGCTTTCACTGATGTTGGGTTAAGAAGTCGTTGAAAAATAGGAAAGGAGTGGGACGATTTGTTCGGGGCGAGATTGCGCACAAGGCTGCCAACAAACCGCTTCCTCGGTCAACGTCCCCATACTGTTACTGTACGCTGAAGGTTATCAACGAAGGATCGAAGGACGGTTTGCAGTATAGGCAAGGCATAGGATGTGGGAAAAACATAATAAGGATAACACTAATTGGGAGAACTTGATCCAAACGCCGATGCTGAGCGTACTCAACACCCCACTCATGACCACCTGCTGCATCCCAACCACCAACCACCAAACGCCATATCATGCCCATAACTCATATAATCGGGGCCCCCACCGCTGCCTTCTTAGCCTTGCCATTACTACCATTAACTGCCATTACCATGCTCCTTCCCATGCTCATGGTCTTTGTCCTTGCCCAGCAACAAGAGTTTTCGAGTAAACTTCTTGAAGGCTCCTGGCTTATGATCATCAGAGCTTTTGTGCGCTTCCTTCTCTGCCTTTTCTTTCTCGGCTTTCTCCTTATCCTCTTTCGACTTCGTCTTCTCGAGGCCAAAAAGTGACGCCATGCTCAATTTTCTCCGTCTTCTGCCTGCCAATGTTTCGGGAACTGAGGATTTTGGAGGCCATTCTCCGTCTCGCTTCCAGCCTTGCACACAGCTTCTCGTCACGTCCTTCAGGTTTATGGGACAGCTTGGGGTCAATTGCTGTAGAATGACTTTATCGTATATCGTATTGTAAGCTGTGGGATTGATTGACGCTCGCATAGCGTTCGTAGGTGGGATCAAAGGGGGTGCGATAGGGATTTCGGTGTCGGCTTCCCATTCTTCCTCCCCATCAGATGCTTCGGGTTCAATGGCTGTAGACGAGCCGCCGTCTTCGCTGGAATATGATGTAGACTTACGCAATTTCTCGATTGGTGAGAATCCGACTTTGGCAGGGGAAGAGCGTGAGACACGTCGAGCACCGGTCCATGCATCTCTTCTCTCAACAAAGCAGCGTACGCCATCGTTCCATGCTATCTCTTCTGCCAGTCGTTTCTTGCGCCGTCGTTTACGCTCATTCTGCGTTTTCTTGATAGTGTCTCCCACTCCATCGGGGGATTCGAATCGGAATGGGTTGTCCTTTGTTCCGGAGTGTGGTCTCTCTGCCCCCTTTGTTGCTTTTGCTGCTGTGTCCTCCCCGCTGTCGCTTGCATTGCTAATCCACTCGTCCCTTTCCTTCCACTGCTCCGCAAATATGTACCCTTGTGAATCATGCGTGTCAATAGGTCCTACAGGAGAAGGAAGAGGCTCGGTCTCGGGTTGAGGCCCAATATCAGGTTGGATTCCAGGCTGGGGCTCAGTATCAGGCCGTGGCCATTCCCACTTCCAATCATCCTTAACCTTTTCCACCAGAAGCCTCTTGACAGCCTCTTTCTGTTTCGCACGGTCCTTGCCGGTAAGATCCGCCTCGTAATCTGTCAACGCACTGGTATTCGCATACTGTCGACGTCGATGTGAAGCACTGCTTGGGCCATTCGCTTGGTATCCAAATATCATATTGCCTTCATGTGGTATGTTTGTGGTGCCCGCTGCACCGTCGAGAGGTTTCTGCAGCGGGGTTATTGTGTTGGATAATGTGGTGCGAGGATGTTTTTGTGAAGCCACGGCAGACGGAGAGAGCTTTATGGTCGTCTTTGTGGTACTTGTGGAAGGTGGGGTCGTAGGTGGGGTTGTATCACGAGGTAGGTGCGATGGTGGTACGATAAACGGTGAGGATGGTGCGACTATGGCAAGTTTATATCAGTATGATGTACAGGCTATATTCGAGCCAATTTGGCGTACATTCCAAAGGACTCATTAGGTGTCTTACCTCGATCTAGTTCGTGGATCCCGTTGACTGCTCCAACCAAGTCCTTTGTTGCGTCATGTGTCGTCGTCGTTACACAAGGCTGATCGTGATTCTCGGTGGCAAGAACATCGTGCGATGAATCTTGTAGATGCAGAGGATGAACTTCGAGATCGTGGGGAGAGGATTGTGTGCCCTCCTTCATGGATGATTCCAAATCCGAGCTAGAGGCTTTCAGGGCTTGGGCTTGAGTAGCTTCCCGCATTGCCTCCCTTCCTTGACTATCACTATCATGCATCATGTCGTGTGCTCCCTGGCCAGAAGCGATTTGAAAATCTGCAGCGCCCAGTAGGACGGCAGAGTGGTCGTAAGACATGTCGCATCCTCATAAAGTCTCGAGAACTGCGCTGTCGGCGGCGTGAGGCAATTCGCGGTGATGACTGTGTGAGGCTTTTCAATCTCTTCTCCGAACTTGATTTGCTTTTGATGACTCCGGCAAAACATTTTATGATCCCTGGAGCAGATCGGACGACTCTCGCTTGTTACCGAGTCTGGGGAAACAACGGGCACGCGGTCGCTGCCTAAATACCCCCCTGGAGTGCTTGATTTTATGCGGGATGCCATATTGGCTTTACTGTAGTATTCTATATTTTGGTAGTTGAACTCTAATCCTTCAAATCTTCGTTCCATATTCGGTTAGTAAGCATGGCCGCTTCTGCTCAGGCGCTAATCACACTCAGCCAGCTCGCCTAAGCAACCTGAGCAGTCTCTGAGCATCCCCAACAGTACCCACTTAATTAATGAGGCCAGATGTTGGCTTAGGGCGCATCATGTTATTTTTGCCAATCATTGACGATTATTCCTGGGAGCCCAAAGAGGCTCCCAAGGATCCTGAAGAGGACTTCCATAAAAATAAATTACGTTACGCCATGGGCTAGCGCCCACGGCAAACGGGAATTTTTATTTAAAGAGAGAAATTTGCTACTGTTCGCTATAAATCTTATTTTTGCAACTGTTCATGACTTGAATTCCCCCTCTTAAACACGAGTATTAAGCCATTTCTAATCTCTCTTTTTAGATGCTATATATGTCTTTTTATTCTTGAATTTGTTATAATTTCTCTATAATCTTATTATTACTAGACTCTGTGCAATGCCAAAGGCTATATTACTAAAAGACTTTCTTAAGAAAAGCTTATAAGAAAGGCTCTATAAACAATAAACACATCGTTATTAGAGAGGGAGTTAAGAAAAAGCTTAAATTATATACCTTAAAAAGATATAGGCGTATAATAGCGATATAGGAATAATATATACCTATAATCCGAAATTAAGACCTTTAAGTCCGTGCACCCCCATCCCGCACCCTAAAAATAAGCGATTTTCTAGACCGCTACCTCTATTTATTAATTTATTACTCTACTATTTTTACTCTAAATTACTTTAAATTTTAGATCTGATACCTCAAGTCAATGATGCCTTAATATACCGAAGATGATCTAGCCTGCTCTCTTAGGAATATTACAAATAGCAAACTTACGAAAACAGCTGTATAAGAGTAGGGGGTTCCTTATACTATACTCTGAGATCGAATTAAAGGCTGTGAAAACTATTCTAATGTAGTAGAAAGTCAGCAAAGGTTATCACGATCCTAAGAAGAGTACTTAGCTAATTAAGTTCTTACTTAAGAGTCCTTAAGGCTCCCTCTAACTTATACTTAAATCAAGGAATTTACTTAGTACATCCTAGCTATTAAAGGAGACTATTAGCTACTTAGTAAACGCTAGATATAGGCTTTTCTTAAACGAAACTTTATTCTTAAGACTAAAAGAGCTAGGAATATTAATTCCTTACATATAAATAGAGCTATAACTTAGGTGATTAAGGCCTAGTTCTAGCGGCTCCTTCTTCCTAAAATTTAGGCTATTAAGCCTGAACACTAGTATAATATAGACGAATCTAGTATTATAGAAGGCTTTAGAGCAAATAGACTAATTATTAGAAGCTCTAAAAGACATACTATTTAAAAGAAATTATGATAGCACTATGTATTAGGGTCTCACGTATTAAAGACCTTATATAGTAAATACTAAATTAACAAAAATACTAAGCTAAGGAGAAAGGGAAAAAGCTTTGTAGATATATAAAGCCTAATATAACTCCCGGACGCGCTAGTACACTAGGCTCCCGTATAAACGCGTAAGTCACGTGTAAGTCACGCGTAGTCAGGCGATAGCCCACGGCGGCCTTATTAGCTCGCGCTAATAAGAGGCTAGCTAAGTTGCCTAGAAGTTAGGTAACAAATCGCTAGACTATTATATTACCCTCTCTTTTAAAAAAAGCTTATCTATAAGTATATAAACATTAGTATATTATTATCCAGCTCCTTATATTTATCTTGACCCTGCTCCTATACTTTTTGCTATACGTCTAGCTTCCTAAGTAGTCTAGGTCAGTCTCGATTATATAGATAGTACTCCTATAGCTTGTATAGTATATACTTGAAGTTCGATACTAGGTACTATTCGAGGTCTTTATCATAGCCTAGCTAGTAGACTTAATAGTAGAGCTATCCCTTGTCTAGTTTTAATACTAATATTTCTTATACCTTCTATTCGTTTTTAGTACTAATAATAATTAAAGGAGATAGTTTATTGACTTGCTCTAGTAGCGAGTCGTCTGCTACCTTATACAATTAGTTAGGTAAGAAGACGTTATATATTTTTATAGTACTTAAGAGCTTAACTTTATATAAGTTACTAATCTGCTAAGTAATATTAAATAGACCTACTATTTAGTAGTCTAGCTTACGGCTAGGCTATTATATCCTTTAGTTCTTTATAAAGACATAGGCCTTATTATCTACTTAGAAGTTAATAGATCACTAGTAAGTATTAATATTAGTCTCCTTCTTAGCTTAAGCTTTAGCTATTAATTCCTTGCCTAGCTTTAGTACCTTTCATATATATATTACGACTTAGCGAGCCTTCTCTTGGCCTAACTTTTTAGCTATAATAGTTACTATAGGTATATTCTAATTAAAGGAGGTTTTTAAAAGTCGACTATTAACTAGTTTATATAGTGATATTCTAATACTACTATATAGGAGTATAAGTTATATATAGTCTATTATTTGTAGTAACTCTAACTAGTTATCCTAGTAGTAGTTCACGAAGGGTTATAAGTGCTAATTAAGGTATTAGTTTATAATTTTAGTTTAGCTGTTAGTTTATAAGTAAAAAGTAGTCAAGAGCTTAAGCTTAATACCTAGAATATAATAAAACTCCGCCTAGAATTAAGATATAAACTAGAGTCTATAGTCAAAGACTATTAACTTTAGTAGTCTATAGTATTAGTAAATATAGTTAATATAAAGTTAAGCTATACCTTTAGCTATAATAGTCTTATAGTATAGTATAAAGACTAATTACTTACTTAGCTAGTTAATAACTATAAAGACGTTATTATAACTTAATTAATCCTTAGGTATTAACTTAAAGTCTATAGTTATATATTACTAAGGGTATTCTAGAATAGGCAATAGGTATAATATACTAGGGGTCTTATCTTGTGGTATATAAGCTCGTCGATAAAGTTAATAGTTGTATACAAATCGTTTAATATCTATAAGTATCCTATGCTAGTAGTATCTAGATCGTAAGAGCTTATAGGTCTTATTATAGCTAGGGTAAGTGGTTGAGGCCTAGTTATAAGCTTCTTAAATAATTTCGGTCTCTAAACCGACTACTAATACCACAAGGCAGCCTCTATAAAGTAGTAGATTATCCTCTAGTATAAGCTTTAACTCTTTATATATTACCTATTTCTAAAGCACTTATAGTAAAGGGGCTTTGCAATTGTTTTGTAGTATATAGTTAATAAAACTAACTAGTTCATTGAACTAAGGCTCCTTAATAGGGGCTAGCTTAATCTCGTTAATATTAATGTCTAGATCTTAAAGGATATAGGGGTTAACTTAGTCTTATAATAAGAAGACTTATATATAGTATTTGGCTTTTAGCTTATTCTAGAGGTCAATTCATTATTATATTATATTAGTATATTAGCTTTAGTATTTTGCTTTTCTATCTAATATATTACTATAAAGTAATAACTAGCTAGTACTTTAGCCTAGTAAGCTTATTGACCTATAAGCTACTTTATAGTTATAAAGTATTTAAGGGCCTTATAATTTATATAAATTTAGATATACTTAGTAGTCCTCTAAAGCTTTATACACTATTCTACTAACGACTTTATAATAGCTAGTATCTCTTTATTATATATACTATAGTTATATTTAATAGAGGCTATTGTCTTTAAGAAGTATATAACTAAGTACTATTAGCTATTAAAGTATAGTTATAAGAGTACTCTAGTAATTATTTTATTTAAGGTATTAGTCTTAATTATAGACTATAGTTCTAGGTTATAATAATAAAAGATTTTAAATAATATTAATTAAGTCTTAAGCTCTTTAAAGGCCTTTTAATATTCTTTACTAAAGTAAAAGAAGACTCTTATCTTTATAAGGCGTATAAGTAGCCTTGTAATTACTCTATAGTCTCAAATAAAGTAATAGTAGAAGTTATAGAACCTTAGGAATAATTATATCCCTCGAACTATAGTAGGCTCCTTTTAGTCTCGAATAACCGCAACCTTATTAAGGTTAACTTTAATACTATTAGTTAAGATAATAAAGCTTAAGTACTTTGTCTTTATTACTTTAAATTTATACTTCTTGATATTAGCTTATAGGCTAGTATTATATAGGTACTATAAGACCTTCTTAATATAAAGCTCGTATTTAAGGGGGTTATTTAAATAAATTAAGATATTATCTAAGTATACTATATAAAAGTTATTAAGATAGTCAAATAAGATATTATTTATATAATACTAATAAGTTATAAGGCTATTAGTTAAGCCAAAGGGTAATACTATATATTTATATAAGTTATACTAAGTCTAAAATATTATTAGCTCTTTAGACTAAGGGTCTATATATATATAGTAAAATACTATAGAGGGGCGAAATGCGAGTATAAGCGCTTCCTGATTGCGCTGTATATTGTATATACTCTTAGTAAAAGATAAAACCAAAACGAAAACTAACGATATAAAACAAAGGTTATAGTGCTCGAACGCACTGTAGAATATATATAAAGAATAAGATATATAATTATAATATTATTTAAGTATTGATTGATTAATTATTCTTACACCAATTGTGCTAATAGGCTATATAAGTACTACTATTTATACCTAAGGGAAACCTCTTTAGACAAAAACCCTTAGACTTAATCTATTATTCTCTTTCTATAAGTTGGCGTACTACTAGTATTCTAAAGCACTAGTATCCTT